>CM067371.1:84092782-84347782 GCA_034401795.1 Chaetoderma sp. LZ-2023a | reverse complement strand
AGACATAGGACATTTTCTATGATAATGGATTTTTCTGATCTGTTTCTGCAGTATATGACTTCATAATTATTGAGGTCAGATGTAGTTGGACGTCACAATCAAAATGTGTAATGAATGACGTCTCTAGCTCCACCAGGAACATTGAATAGCCAGTCAAGTATGCGAATTGTACCTCTTTACTATTTAATCAACATGCTGTTGAATATTTTGAAACTAATTTGACTAGACGCTGTTCGAATTGTATGTCTTTGCTTTTTATTCAACAGTCATTTTCTAT
The DNA here is from genome assembly GCA_034401795.1 of Chaetoderma sp. LZ-2023a. Taxonomy (NCBI): domain Eukaryota; kingdom Metazoa; phylum Mollusca; class Caudofoveata; order Chaetodermatida; family Chaetodermatidae; genus Chaetoderma; species Chaetoderma sp. LZ-2023a. Next base: position 84,347,505 of record CM067371.1, on the reverse strand, counting down.
GATAATGGCTGGGTTCGATCTGTAACTGAAGGATATGACGTCATAATCAATTACGTCATAAACAGGCTGACGTCACAATCCAAAATGTGTAAATGAATGGCGTATTGAGTTCATTCATGAACATTGAATAGACCGGCAAGTGTACGAATTGTATGTCTTTACTGTTTAATCAACATCTTGTTGAATATTTTGAAACCAATTTCACCTGGCGTTGTTGCGGCCAGAGGCAGCAAACCTTTAAAAGCACCCAGTCAAATTAGTTTCAAAATAGTCATCAGCTTACCTGTATAGTGCCATAATCAAGGACGTGACGCATAGGATGACGTCATAAGCACGACGTCATGACTGACTCGATTTAGTCCGTCTTAAATGCTTAATAGTCCGACACGGTGTACGAATTGTATGGCTTTGCTATTTACAAAACATGCTGGTGAATATTTTGAAACTAATTTGACTGGGCGATGTTTCTGCCACAAGCAGCAACAGCACCCAGTCAAATTGGTTTCAAAATAGTCAACACCTTACCTGTATAGTTTCCTGGAAATTGATAGTCAAGAAGCTCAGAAATCCATCGATACCAACACGAGCGCGGTATTAATGTATTAATAAACCATCCGGGCTCAGTGACCGATTGACTAACGTTAGGCCTATACCAGTCGTTTCACGCAACCGCCACCAAGATGTGACTTACTTGAGCACAATTGTGTGTTTTTCTAACAAAATCCTTTAGAATGTTTAATACCGAAATTTCAATATCTCAGATAAAGACAACGACACGAATATCTTTTTAATACTTTGACTGGTAGCCCACCCCATCCTACCCACCTACTTGTTGCTATCATAGACCTGTATTAAGTATTGCAACGACAACGACTGTCCATGTAAGCCTTTTTAACGAGCAAAGAGTCGTTTTCCAAAATCAGCTTGCCTTGAACGATATTTCTCTTGCTAATCTTACGGTCAACCAGCTTCTATATGGGACTTACACTGCCAACTTGGAAATGAATAAACTGATCTGCAATACGGTATGTCAATACATAATTAACACCAACCGCTTTCAGTAGCTTCCCGTTCGCGAACTTATAGTTTTAGGGGTAAATGGACAGCGGGGCGAAGGCAACACCTAGAGCTCACCTCTGCTATTCTTCCATTTGATCTTATTCCTCGCTCTCTCTATCTCTCACCCTCTCTCCCCCTTTCCTCCTCTCTCTCTACCTCTGTCTTTCTTCCTACTCTCCCCCACCTCACACTCAACATCCACACACTTATGCACACCAATAGACTACAATTAATTAAACTATTATGATTTCCCGCCATTTTGTTGTAAAAAGGTTTTGAATAATCTGTATGTGTATGGGAGACACGGGCATAAGACTCTAAGTCTTATCGTGCTTCCATCTGAACAAAATAAATCACGTTTAAACCAAGCCTATCATCCTCTCTTATTGTATTTTAACCATTTCATGAGGAGGCCGCCAAAACCGGCCTCTACAGTGATCTTGAGGATGTTAATTTGCAGGTCAAGAGAAGATCGTTTTTGAAAATTCACCACTGAAATGATTGGCTCGATAATTGAGCCAGGCATTCCAATAGTAACTCTTCAAAACAGCCGTCTATTGGCCTGCAAATAGGCACTCAATAAGCAAATTTTTTTTTTACATTCTTGACTCAATTTAGGTAATACAGGGTTAATAAATTATGAAGACGACGATGATGTACCATTTATGGTTAACCTTTCCCGTATTGTATTATAGTATGATTCACATTTGTTGCATTCGAGATAGTGTAAAAATTACAGACTTGTTACAGACAGTCTTGAGGCGTACTACGTGTGTGGTAAATTTCAAAAGAAAAACATGCATAATAATAATATTGTAGAGGGCGAAAAAGTAGACAAAGTTCGCTAACAATAATGGATCCATCTAAAAATAAAGGCTTGGCTTCTTCGAAACTACACCGCTATTGTAATGACCGGTCATCTTCTTACGTTATCACAACGACTAGACTGTTACACAGACTCAATTTCGGATACCAGCCAGACCGGGACCCAGTCTATCTCCGTAGCGGACTGTAAGAGCAACACCGTGAATCGTGAAATCACTACGTTAATGGCTACTCAATAGGCCCCTACATACGAGATACATTTCTCGATCTCGTGGGATACGAATGAATAATGGATGTGTGGTTATCAGTAGTATCCTTTTGTCTTTAATCCATCCGTGGGAATAAATCCATGTAGGGTCAATGCAATTATGTAGCAGTATTGATAGACTACCAATGTTCCAAATTTCCAGTCAAAACTGCTGTCAATAATATTGTAGCAGATTGTTGAATACAGAAATCAACCGAAAGTGTAGGCCTATGCATGTGCTAAGTTAAGAACGTCTACAGGAAATTCGGCCACATAATTTCAACGATATAGTTAGATAAGTATATCAATACGCTAGTGAAGTAATGGATTGAGGTTAAAAAGTATTTTTACCATGAAGTAATTTCGTAGTGCACAATTTCATACCGAAAATTTGCTAAATCTCCGGTGATTCACAGTTTTCAGTGCCCTATTGTCTGTAGTATGTTTAAGCCCCATAATTTCACCTACATAGACTTGAGCTTTAATATACTAGGTATATTCCGAATCTAACAAATTCTAGATGAAATAATGTTATTAGGCAAAAATTGACTTAAATGTTGGGGTTTTTGCGCTTTTCGGTGCCCTACGGTCTGTATGTAATATGGTCGGCTCCAGAACCTCGCTCACATAGACGTAGAGGGATTTGAATACGATAGTTATATTGGGATTTAAAAAAATTCGACCGTGAAGTAATTTCGTAGTATACGATTTCATCGCGTAAATTCGTTCCAATTTTGGCAGATCTGCGGGTTTTCAATGCCCTACTATTACCTGTCTGCAATAGGTTTGGCCACATAATTTCACCGATATGGTTAGATAGCGATATGAACACGCTAATGAATCTTGAGTTTTCTACCACGTAGTAATTTCGTAATATTCAATTTAGTAGCCACGGACAGTTGTCAAATGCCAACAATTTACTATATTCGGTATCAGAATGTCTGTTCTCGATTTGTAATAATTCTATATATGGATGTGTTTTTGCACAATTCTACCATCAAATAATCTCATCGTAGGTAATTACATATTCGCCGTATGGCCCCATTATAATATGGTTGGTTCATATTCACCACATTCAGATAGGTGTCGGTATGTCCTGGCATATCGCTCATAATGGGTTCGGCCCCAGAATGTCACCCATATGTTTAGATAGGTATAGGCATACGCTTACGGAGTAGTGAGATTTAAAACTATCTACCCTGAAATAATTTCGACTCAAATTTAGGCCCATTCATGGTTTTCGTTGCACCCAGTCAAATTAGTTTCAAAATAGTCATCAGCTTACCTGTATAGTTACCTTGAAATTGGAAGTCTGGAAATTCATTATTCAGCGTGTATATATATATATATATATATATATATATATATATATATATATATATATATATATATATATATATATATATATACATCGATTCCAACACGCAAAAAATGGGTGGAGCTTAGCTAGAAATAGGCGTGGCATACCTAGAAATGGATTCCTCTATTGAAATTGGCATGAGCAAATTGCGCATTACAGGGCTAATACCACTTGTTAAACCGTGGTCCACACATTATATACCACTTGTATTAAGAGAGCACCTGTATTTATAGGTCACATATTTTAACAAGGCCAATGACGGAGCGAGGGTAATTAAAACCAATTGCCAATGAGCCTTTTTCAGGTTGTTTATCCATAATACTACGTCATATGACGTCGTAATTAATTAAGTGACGCGTAGGATAACGTCATAATAATGACGTCATGACTGACGCGATTTAGTTCATCTTAAATGCTTAATAATCTGACACGTTGTACGAATTGTATGTTTTTGTTATTTAATAAAAATGCTGTAGAATATTTTGAAAGTAAGTTGACTGGGCGTTGTTGCTGCCATAGGCAGCAACAGGACCCAGTCAATTTAGTGTCAACATATTCCACGGCTTACCTGTATAGTTTTCTTGAAATTTATCGTCTAGAAGTTCAGAAATCCATCGATCCCAACTCGAGAGTGGTATGGGTGGAGTTTAGCTAGAGATAGGCGGAACATAGCTAAAGTGGAAAAGGTCATTGTATTAATAAACCACCACAGTTTTCAGTACCCTATTGTCTGTAGTATGTTCAGCCCCATAATTTACCCCACATAGACTCGAGCTTTACAATTCTAGTTGTATTCCGAATATAACAAATTCTGGATGAAGTAATTTTAATACGCAAAATTTAGCTTAAATGATGGTGTATTCGTAGTTTTCGGTGCCCTACTTTCCGTAATATGGTCGGTTCCAGAACTTCGCTCACATAGACGTATAGGAGTTTGAATATGCTAGTTACATTGGGAATTTAAAAGAATTCGAACTTGAAGTATTTTCGTAGTATGCGATTTCATCGCATAAATTTTTTCCAATGTTGGCAGATCTGCGGTTTTCAATATCCTACCGTCTGCAATATGTGTGGCTACATACTTTCACCCGTATGGTTCGATAGGGATATGCATACGCTAATGAATCTTGAGATTTCTACCACGTAGTAATTTCGTAATATTCAATTTAGCAGCCACGGACAGTTGTCAAATGACAACAATCTACTATATTCAGTATTAGAATCTCAGTTCTCGGTTTGTAATCATTTTGTTTTACATATAACTGTATATAACTGAATATGTACTGCTGCTTTTGCACGATTCTACCATCAAGTAATCTGGTAATATGTAGTTACATATTCGTCATAAGGCCCCATTGTAATATTGTTTGTTCACATTCACCACATTCAGATAGGTGTCGATGTGTCCTGACATATCGCTCATAATGGGTTCGGCCCAGAATATCACCCATATGTTTAGATAGGTATAGGCATAAGCTTATGACGTAGTGAGATAAAAAAATTTCGTAACGTAAATAAGCTCACACTTAGGCTAATTCATGGTTTTCATTGCAATACGTTCACTCCAAGAATTTCACCCACAAATACTTATAGGAAATATGCTAGTTGTATTCCGAATTTAAAAGAATTCTACAGGAACGTAATTTCATAGTATACAATTCCATACCGAAAATTGGCGCAAATTCTGTCAGATCAACGATTTTCTGTACGACACTGTTTGCAATAGGTTCGACCCCAGAAGTTCACCCATATGGTTAGATACGTATATGAATACACTAAAAAAGTATCAAAGGGTTAAAAAACGTTTACTATACAGTAATTGCGTCATATGCAATTTAGTAGTTCTCGTGCTGTGCGAAATATTGTAATAATTCTAACACCAAATATTTATTATAGTAATGTGAAAATATTTTTATATATCCCATATTATTAGCCGCGTGTACGGCTAGTACCTGACTTGTCAGGCTAATACCCTAACATTTGTGCATATGGTCAACAAGATCGTCATTATTACAACGGTTGAGGCCGATTTGGGCATTTTTGTCGAGCAAAAATATTTGATTTAATAGTTTGTCACTGTTTCCAGTAAAGATATCGTTTAATAGGTGACATAGATAAGATAGCTAAATGAAACAGATCACGATGTCGTGGCTGTTTCCCACTGGGTCTTCACTCAGAATATTTTCTACTATATCATTTTCGCTGGAGAAAACTAGGTTCCCGGTATTGGTTCTATCCTGGCCACTTAACTTTGTTGAAAAGGTTATCTGTCGGTACAGATCGGGGTCCTGTATTGCATCAAAAATATACTTGCTTTGCGCATTTCACTAGCATTGCAGTGTATATTTCACCAATATATTTCCGGGTAATAAGCTCTTCACGTCTGTTTAAGAAGATATCAAGATTTAGGTTTAAAATATTTTTTACAGTCTCTTTAATATGTTTGAATGGGTGTCAGGGTCTGTACTGCTTCTCGCGCCGATTTTCTACTGACGGGGTTGCCAGTTCTGTTGATTTCTTTATCTTTACAACTTGTTGATACCTAATGACCCAAATTTGATCTGTTACTCTCTGTTGATGCAGTAGTGCAATTTTCTCACCACTGGCTGCTCTTAATTTTGTCTGTTCCTCTCTCTGTTAAGGAGTTTGGCCTGGAGAAAAAGGATGGATAGAAAAATTGTTGGGCTGACCAAAAATATAAGCTGCTTTTCCTAGCCCAGAGCTAACACTGCCCATATCTTTTTGCATGAAATATTCCTTCTTTTGTGGTATTATGCGCCTATATTTTTGTCATGAGTGGCTTGTATGCCTTTCGTATGCCTCGTTTCGAGGCAGTGGATATTCATATTTTCCGAGTTATACAGGTACTCTAGTCATAGGGTGATCATGCACATGCTCTTGCTATGGGCCTAGTTGTCGCGACCGCCGGTGAAATGATTTCAGTAAATCGCCAGTGGGCCTGACGGATATTTTCAGATTTTGACGCGTCGAAGTAATGCGCGTCTCCACTGGATGCGGGCTGCGTGGGCTGGCGGCGCGGGCGGCGTTGGCGGCGCAGTAGTTGTAGATTTAATCTACGTGTGTATGTTGTAATCTTTAAGGTGTTTATTTGCTAGTTCCCAATGCTAGGGTCTAGACTCACACCTGGCCTTTGTGGTTTCTGTTGAATTCGTGTGAATTCTTGTGACGTCGGTTTGTGCATTAGCTTGTGTGCGTGCGTGCGTACGTACGTACGTACGTGCGTGCGTGCGTGCGTGCGTGCGTGCGTGCGTGCGTGCGTGCGTGCGTGCGTGCGTGCGTGCGTGCGTGCGTGCGTGCGTGCGTGCGTGCGTGCGTGCGCGCGCGCGCGCGTGAGTGCGTGCGTGTGTGCGTGTTGATCGTTGTCTCTCGATTTTGTCTCATGTTGAAGATGGCATGTCCTGTTCTTGACCATGGCTTTTCTGTTGCTCCATGGTCAAGAACAGCACATGCCATCTTCAACATGATTGAATCTACACCAAACGCGGATCTTTTAAGCAAATCTGCATAAATATGCAAATCCAAGTACAAAGCCATTAATATTGGTAAGTGTATGGCTGTATGTGATTTTGTACCCGCGTATTAACCTGTCATCCTGTGAGTCTGACAATGCATACACACTCCTTTGCCTCCGCGATGACGTCTGTGTTTATAATTTATATACGTGTAGATTATGAAATGCTCATTGAGGATTTCTAAATAAAGCTGTCACTGCATTTAATTGGTTAGTAGTAGTAGTAGTGGTGCTTTCAGTTATCTCCTCGGGATACAGACATTTATTCACTGGAAATGGTTGGCGATTGAGTATCTACGAAATATCTGCATGGGCCGACAAACTAACGAGGACTGGTTACTTATAGTTGATAGATATATGGAACGTTGTCGAAGATCATGGATATCCCTGCAAGCCATTCTTCTTGAAGGTGGTCCAGAACTCAGAAAGTTCCGATATATGACATGTCAACTTTGGTGATGCAGCGTTTTCACATAAACAGTATTTGCTTAAGTCATATCCATGACTTCACGTAATTATCGTTTATCCTTTTTGCTAAAACATAGAGTAGTTGAAAACGCATTTGGCGATCGTTGGCGTATTTTTCAAAGCGGATCATCGTGTCCCCTGAGAAGGTAGACCCCGTTGAAGTAGCTGCAGGTATACTACATCACTATTTACAAACTGCGTCTGCTGAATCAGTACGGGATGGGCAAAGATGGATAGAGGCGCCATTAAAAGAACGAAATGCTCGCGCAGGCCAGGAAGCCTATGATGTTCGCGATCGTTTGCGTGTCTATTTCCAAACCGAATAAGGGCGGGTGTGATGGCAAGATGTTATGGTTCATGCATGAAGGATAGCTAGAGGTTAGAGTTCAATTCATGATATTGTTGACGTAGAGTTGTTGTTGTTGTTTACACAAATCAACATTCGGGAATGTATGTAATATCCACATAATCACTGTAATTACAATCATTGTAGCACTCATTTAGCATAGAATATTCATCAGCAAACAAAATTAACCTCATGCCATGGATATGACATCGTTTATATTTTTGTAGTTTTAAAATTTTCAGTGTCTGCACACTCAGCTTTCGTAACCCACACCCGCCATGCGTGCGTGCCTGCGCACTTGCTCGCTCGCGTGCGTGCTTGCGTGCGTGCGTGCGTGCGTGCGTGCGTGCGTGCGTGCGTGCGTGCGTGCGTGCGTGCGTGCGTGCGTGCGTGCGTGCGTGCCTGAGCACTTGCTCGATCGCGTGCGTGCGTGCGTGCGTGCGTGTCTGCGTGCGTGCGTGCGTGCGTGCGTGCGTGCGTGCGTGCGTGCGTGCGTGCGTGCGTGCCTGCCTGCGTGCGTGCGTGCGTGCGTGCGTGCGTGCGTGCGTACTTGCGTGCGTGCGTGCGGGCGTGCGTGCGTGCGTGCGTGCGTGCGTGCGTGCGTGCGTGCGTGCGTGCGTGCGTGCGTGCGTTCGTGCGTTCGTGCGTGCGTGCGTGCGTGCGTGCGTGCGTGCGTGCGTGCGTGCGTGCGTGCGTGCGTGCGTGCGTGCGTGCGTGCATGCGTGTGTGTGCGTGCGCGCGTGTGCATAAGTAAGGGAGGTACTGCATTGTGCATGAGTATATCCAGGCCTGAGAATGCGTGTGCATTGATACATATGTGATTGTATGGGCACATAATTACATGTGTATCCATGTCTCATCATTGATTTTGCCATTGGTCTTTGAAATCTAAAGAACATATATATGTCTCTCAATCCTCCCATATGTTGGTCAGTCAATTCCTCTTTCCGACCATCCTTTTATAATCTTTGTATTTTCAGCATTTGCCACTCAGATTGGCTTGTATTTTAGGAGCATGTTGGATGGGGAGACAACTAACCTCTGAGGCACCAATTTGAGACCAATTTGACAAAGAACAGTTCATACCATATTATTTGTTATGTTTGCTATTTTCACATTAATTTGACTGGGAGCTGCCGGGGTTTTTATAATCACAAAGCCCACAGTTATACAAGATTTTGTACTTCTGAATTTCATTTATGAGCTTCTCGTCATTCATGTGTTGTGGGCTATAATTATATATGTATTGTTTACACGCACATATATGACACCGCATTTGATTGGTTTATTCTGCAGCCGCCGTGTGAACAAGCTGCTAGCGAATTTAACACCAAAATGTTCCGCTCACCCGCGTCCCTTCTAATGTAGAGGGAACCGCGCCGTCTGCCCGCGCCGTATCAAGTGGAGATACGCCTGCGTGTCTTCATTGGACGCGGTGCGGGCGGGCGGCGCGGCAGTTGTAGATTGCATCTACATCAAATACGAATTTTTTGCACAAACATGCGGAAACATGCAAATTCATTTGACCTTTGCAAGTCGACAAGAAAGACACTGTACAATTTTCTCTGCACATCTCATTGATATGTTCAAGTACAGGGTAATATTTATAACTATATGTGATAAATTTTGTATCCACGTATTATACTGTCAATCTGTCAGTATTAGTTTCAAAATATTCAACATCATGTTTATTAAATAGCAAAGAAATACAAAGACATACAATTCATACAACGTGTCGGACTCTGAGATTTGATGACAGTCTATATGGAACCATTTGTGACGTAATGAGTGTGGCGTCATCATACACGCGTTGAGCTGATTATGACGTCATGTGAGGTCAGATGATGGATGGATACTCTGGAAATGTGAATTCTTGAAAATCTTGATTTATAGATATGTTAATTATTTCAGTTTATCACCCATATGGATAGACGTAGAGCAGCAGCAATATTTCTACTGCGCCGTAGACAACGTGTTGGCTTGCCACGAATCTGGCAGTAACAGTCATAGAAATCGAATAGTTTCCATTACACGCCGTTCTGTTGCGCGGTGGTACGGCGAGACCCCAGCCGCGTGTCATCTCTGTAGTAGTAATGGCGGACACTAGAGTCGGTAGTGTTATTTTAAGTTCTTGATAATTTGTCTTCTGGTCAGTTATCTGTTTGTTTTAATTAGTTTATAAATTTTATCAGTGGTCTTATAAGCATACGCAAAGTGTTTTGGCATGCTAGGTTAGTGAGCTAATTAGACAGCGAAGCTGTCTTATGTAATCAAGTAATTGAAACTGTTTAATGACTGCATAGTGATTGCGTACTATTGCCTAGTATAGTACGAGACTGGCCACCATGTTTTCGGCTGATAGACCTGTGTTTTCCGGTCACCTTATGTCCAGAGATCCGACAAACAATAGCTGGGCTAATCGTCACTTTCCAGACATGCATGAGCTCAAGCGACATAGCCCGCCTAGTATACGTCAAATGGACGAGAACAAAGGGGCAAACGGCAACGACTCGGCACAGACGAATCTCAGGCTGGCCAAGGTGAACGGATTGCTTACACCGCTCAATTCCAGAACTATGCACATAATAGCAATTAAATGTGAGGCAAGGGATTTCGAATTGTATAGTTTACGGGGAGTTGCGGAGAGTACCACTCTATCTGACCAGAGAAATGCGAATATTGAAGTATTGGTTTAAAATATTGGATTCTAAAACCAAGAAAATTAATAAAAAATATTTATAATGTTTTATATGATGATTGTATAAATAATTCACGTATTAACTGGGTGAGTAAGCTTAGAGATATGTTGTCCAGGCGTGGTTTTAATGACGTTTGGGTATCGCAAGGCAGCAACTAGACAAAAATATGTTTATTGTTCAATATAAACAAAGAGCCTATGATGATTATATGCAAGAATGGATAGGATTATTAGACAGGGGTAGTAAAACTAGGTTATATAAATACTTTGTTAATGATTTATGTATAAAACATACTTAGATAATGTTAAAATAACGAAACATAGGCAAGCATTATGTAAGATCAGGACAGGGAGTCATAGACCGCATATAGAGACGGGAAGATGGCATAAGCCGACACCCACGCCACTATCCGAAAGAATATGTCTATTATGTAAAAATGATATAGAAGACGAGTATCATTTTGTCCTGATCTGCCCCATGTTTAGTAACTTACGTAAATCCTTCATCAAACCCTATTATTATAAAAGACCAAGTGTCTATAAATTTACGGAATTATTACAATGTCCAAGTACAGTTGTCCAGAAAAAATTAGCAGCCTATGTTTATGAGGCTTTTAATGTGCGAAAGGATTTGATGACATGAGCATGTTCTCCAAATGTACCTAGAATTTGGGGTGGGGTGAGGTGGGGTGGGTGCGAGGGGTAAAACCGGCTTCCTGTCTGATTAACCTTAAAATATAGATCACCGTAATACAGTATGTGTGTGCAAGCGTGTATGTTGGCAACCTTTGGCCCAGCTTGATTGAAAGCTGTTGTTGCAGTGAGCTGTAATGGCTGCCAGTCAAGCTGGTTCCAAGGCGTGCAGCATTTTGTTTTACAATGTGATTTTTGGTACATGATTTTCTTGTCGACCTGGTCTCACTCCTTGTTTCACTTTCGTTTCTTTCGTGGAAACAAGGAGAAAGGACAAATGGTTGCTGATCAATTTCTCTAGGGGTCGACGATTATCTTGTTGACTTGGGACCGTGTTCGCGGAGGGGTTGTAGCCTGCGCATGGCATAGCAGCCTTGGAGTCATTATGACGTCATAATAGATTATTATGTCATATTCTCCAACGTGGTTGTGCCGGGTGTGGGATGCTGCCCGTTCGCGAGCACGCCCCTGGTCTTACTCCTCATTCCTATCCTGCAACATTTTGTTTTACAATGTGATTATTGGTAGATGATTTTCTTGTCGCTCTGGTCTCACTCCTTGTTTCACTTTCGTTTCTTTCGTGGAAACAAGGAGATGGGACGAACGGTTGTTGATCAATTTCTCTAGGGGTCGATGATTATTTTGTCGACCTGGGGCAGTGTTCGTGGATGGGCCGTAGCCTGCACCTGGCATAGCTGCATTGTAGTCTTTATGGCGTCATTACAAATTATGACGTGATATTTCCCAACGTGGTTGCGGCGGGTGTGGGCTGCGACCGGTTCGTGAGCGCGCCCCTGGTCTCACTCATCATTCCTCTCTTGCTGTCTTGGAGATTATTGGTAAATGGTTAATGAATAGAAACATAGAAGCGAGGGACGAAATTTCTCTATGAATTATTGTTATAACTATATCCTAATGTAATTGCATGTGTTATATGGTATCCGTCATACATGTATAATATGTTGTACACTCAAGGGCTGATGGCCTATTGTGAAATAATAAATTATCTAATAAAATTATCTAATACACACAGTCTAAATAACATGAACAATCAGAGTGTTGGCTGCGGGCCAAGCGGGTCAGTAGAGGACAAACTAGACATAATTCACCTTTCCAGAGTATGTACCCATCATATGACGTCATAATCATCTACGCGGTGTGTAGAATGACATCACAATGGATGGCGTCATGAATGATGTCGATAAGTACGTCACGAACGCATATTTGAAGACGGTCTATGCCTTGTTGTACAAATTGTTTGCTTTTACTATTTAGTAAATATTCTGTTGAATATTTTGAAACTAATTTGACTAGGCGCTGTTGCTGCCATAGGCAGCAACAGCACCCAGTCAAATTAGTTACAAAATATTCAACAGCTTCCCTGTATAGTTTTCAGGAAATTGATAGCTAGGGCATTCGGGGATCGATCAATCCAAACACGGCGAGGTGTGGGTGGAGCTTAGCTAGTGATGGGCGGGGCATAGCTAAAAATGGAAAGGTCCATTATGACGCGATTAAATACCCTGGACGCGATACGAGACGGAATGTACGCTCTTGGAATTAAAGTAGAGGACAACTCAAATAACATTAGTCAGATAAATAAGCGAATGGACATACTATCAAGAAGTATGAAATACTTTGATTATAAATGTATCGACCTAGAGGCCAGAAGTCGGCGGGAGAATTGACTGTTTCTCGGAATTAATGAGATGGCAAACGAAAATGCGATATCAGTGATTATTCGTTTCTTATCTGAACATATATGAACATTAAAAATGCCAACAATATCGTTATACAGCGTGCACATCGTTTAGGCACCTATCGTAAGAATAGTGTTAAACCCAGGCCATTGATCGCTCTCTTCAGAGACTGCAGTGATATTGAAGCTATCTTTCAAGCGACGCCAAGATTAAGAGGTTCTACGTTCTCTGTCAGTCGAGATTATCCACATCAGATAGTGGAAGCGCGGAAACAGTTGTGGCCTGAATGGCGACAAGCCAAACAATGTGGAAAGAGAGCATCCATTGTGTTCCCGGCGAAACTGGTAATCAATCAAGAAACAGTGATGGATGCGTTTCCAGATTGGGCCAATGTGATGTATGACCGTAATAAAACCAATAACACTATTCACTATGTCAATAAGTACAATTACAATAGAGAACCACAAGCACCGAATGAAGCGTATCGTAGACCTGATATGAACACTCAAGCGGCTCTGCCACCAGCACTAACATACCGTACTGGACATCAGCAACAAAACCTTGAGAAACGACACCCTCCTACTTCAGCAGCACCCTTAATGCCAGAACAGCGACGCGTCAACGTCATCACTACCTCCGCATGTCACTTGGGTGCAAGGTCATAACACAAATAACATATCATTGAATAACCACGATGAAATTACAGGGCAACAAGGTGTAACTATGACAACACAAGCGAGTGTTGCTGAACGTAATATTCAGAATTCAGATCATACATTGACACCTGTGTTATATATGCGCGATATGTCAACAGCTCCCTCTATGTCAGCACCTCCTTCTATGTCAGCACCTCCTCCTATGTCAGCAGCTCCTATGTCAACACCTCCTATGTCAACACCTCCTCCTATATCAGCTCCTCCTCCTATGGCAGCAGCTCCTCTTATGTCAACAGCTCCCCCTATGGCAACAGATCACTGTGTTGGCAACCCCTTGTGTCAATTCACCAGTTAATGTGTTAACCGAGCCTGTTCCGGTCTCGGTGACTTCCGTACAATCGCCAATACCCTCGGCATTTTCGGTCTTAAATAACTCGGAATATGGTGACAATATTAGAACAGAGCGGCAAAATCCTAGTGAACAAAACAGAACGGTTATTGAACCTTTGCATACTACAACCTGCCAACCGACACAGGTACCGCCAGAGCAGAATCACGTGGCCAGTACTGTAGACAATTTTGTTATTATACCGAACGCACTGCAAAATTTAGCATCCCAAATAAACAATGACAGTGCACCCCCCCCCCCCCCCCCCTCACCCCATCGAGACAAATAAGCAAGCGACATAGGACAGAACGGAGAATATGCTCCGGGTGTCATTATGGAATGCCAATGGATTGGTAACTCAAACCCATAACAAAATCAATTCACCTTTATTCCAAAACTTAGCCACTAATAGTGATATTATGTTACTAAATGGAACCTGTTCAATTATGATTTAGATGAATCTAATTATTTCGCTTTCCATAGACCAAGGCACATAAAGGCAAAGCGCGATTCGGGTGGGTTGCTTATTTACATCAGAACAAGCCTGTCACGTGGTATTTCACTACAGAGTACAGAAAGAGATGATATATTGTGGATACTTTTGGACAAAGATTATTTTGGCCTAAGTGGCGATTTATATATCTGTCTCTGCTATGTTCTGCCACATGGCTGTCCCAGAACAGGTGAAGTGGAGATTGAAGTGTTTGACAGGCTTACCTCTTTTCTTACAAAAACGAAACATAGCAACTGTAATTGTAATTTTTTAATTGGTGGCGATTTTAACGCCAGAACAAACATTTTGCCTGATTGTATTTTAAATGATAATTCCGAACATGTTCCTGTAAATAATGATTATTATGAAGACTTTCCACTACCTCGATTCTCAAAAGATCTTGTAAATGCGAATGGAAATGGGCATAGGCTATTAGAATTTTGTACGGAATCGGGACGTCGGATTTTGAATGGTAGATTGTGAAATGATAGAGGGGTTGGGGAGATAACATGTATAACACCCAGAGGAATTAGTGTAGTAGGCTATTTCCTCTGCTCTGCCAACAACCTCTATCTTGTTAATAGTTTTATGATTAATTTTCCGAACGAGTTATCAGATCACAGCGTAATACAATGTACTCTAAATTGTAGTGGTTCAGTACCGAATCGTATTTGTAGGAACGACGTAAACAAAATCACAATTCAGAAATATGTTTGGAACACAGAGCAAAGTCCTGAATATAGAACTAATATTATGTCCGAACATGTCCAGGACTTACTTTTTACTATGAGCGAATTACTGGATGAAGTGCCGATTCCCAGTGCAAAATCGGTAGAGGAAGCGGTTAATACATTTACTTTAGCTATAAAAGCAGCGGCGGAAAATTTATTCCGTAAATCAAACAATAACAAACGGCGAAAATATCGAAGAAGCTTACGGCAAAACTACTCAGCCGATTGTGAAATAAAAAGAAAACAATTTTTTCGTGCGTTGAATGCCTTCAGAGACGAGAACAGAATTATTACGTATAAAAACGGTGACGGCGCGAATGGGGTTTAAGAAATCGGTAAAGAAATTCAACAATGAGCTACGAGCCATTTTAACGAATCAACTAATTAACGCTCCAATATACGGATACAAAATTATACTGGAAATTGCTAAAAACCAAAGATAACACGAAAATTGGAAATATCACCGCGGATGATTTTGTGGAATTTTTGAAAGCAGACAACAACCCAGATAGTGAATTTTACAACCCGGATGCTGATGTTAACGACTATGTCTCCAACTATACCCGAGATCAAAATGTGCAAATTATTTTCGAAGAGTTAAACCCTGAAATATCCGGTCCGGAAATTCTGAAGGCTATTAAATATAAATATAAAATTTATGTTGAGGCGCAAGCCGGGTTTAGGGCGGGGTATAGCACCATAGATCACATCTTTGTCTTAAGTGGGCTTATCTCACATATTTTAAGTAAGGGTAAGAAATTGTATTGTATTTTTGTAGATTTTAGTAAGGCTTTCGATTATGTAGTACGTGATTGTTTGTGGTATAAGCTATTAAAATTAGGGGTATGGGGAAACATAATTAATATAATGATGTCAATGTATAGCAGCCTTAAAACCTGCGCACGCGTAAATACATAACTATCTGACTCTTTTGGTTGTAGTACAGGGGTACGACAAGGCGAAAGATTGTTACGGGGTTTATTTGCCATGTATGTGAATGATTTAGAAGGGGAACTAATCAGGGGCGGGGTAGATGGTATTGATTTGACTCTGTTAAAGCTGTTTTTAATGTTGTATGTAGATGATATTGTTTTAATGTCGGAGGCAACCCAGGGAATACAAAATGGATTAAATATCTTATATGATTACTGCAATAGATGGCGTTTAACGGTAAATGCAGAGAAGACAAAGGCCGTTGTTTTCAGACGTGGTGGCCGCCTAAATCAAAGAGAACCATTTCAGTACGGTACACATGAGCTGGAAGTCGTTAAAGAGTTCAAATATTTAGGTATCACTTTTGCGACTTCGGGCTCATTTCTCCCGGCACAGAAATGTCTCGCTTTGCAAGCTCAGAAAGCCAGCTTTGCCATAAACAAATATTGTTGCAGATTTGCAGGATTAACACCCAATCACAGTGTGTATTTTATTCGATAAATTAATTCTACCGATTCTTTGTTACAGCAGCGAGGTTCGGGGGTTTCATCCAGTAATGGATGCAGAAAATGTCACTTACGTTTTTGCAAGCAATTATTGAAGGTAAAATAAAGCACATCTAATTGTGTTGTCTATGGTGAATTGAGTAGTCTTCCGTTATGTTTTAATAGAGAAATTAGAATATTAAAGTATTGGTTTAAAGTAATAGAAGCACAGCCACATAGGTTAATAAGATGTATTTATGATGTGTTATGTACTGATTGTACTGTCAATGCCCAGTAACCTCAGGGGCATGCTATGTAGACGAGGCGTTAATGATGTGTGGACAACTCAAGCTAAAAATGTAGACAAGAATATGTTCATATTGTATTATAAGCAACGCATGTATGATAACTATTTCCAAGAATTGTCAGGAATACTCGCAAACAGCAGCAAAACCAGGTTATACAGGTATTTTTGGATTGAAATAAGCTATAAACATTACCTGGCCAATTTAAAAATAATTAAACATAGAGAGGATTTAACGAAAATCCGGACAGCAAGCCATCTAGTGCACGTTGAAACAGGCAGATGGCACAAACCTGACCCAACGCCACTGTCAGAGAGAATTTGCCCATTTTGTAAAGATGATATAGAAGACGAGTACCACTTTATCCTCATATGCCCACAATATAACACTCTACGTAAATCTCTTATTAAGCCCTATTATTATATGGGATCTAGTGTTTTTAAATTCACTGAATTATTCCAACATCAGAATTCTACAGTCCTGAAGAAACGAGCAGCTTTTATTTACCATGCTTTAAAGGTACGTACTGATTTGATAATCCGACTAACCATAAGTCTAATCTGTCTATGACTTCCTCGAGTTTCCACGATAGCAATAATTGCATAGATCAAGAGAAAGACGTACAATAAATGCTCATTTGCAGTCCAAGAGAGGAGTGTTTCCGACAATTGAACATGGGAACGACTGGCTCAGTATATAACCGAGCCAGGGTTACGGTGCACAATTCTCATAAACACGCTTCCGGACCCGCAAATGGTCATTAAACACCAATCACAAACCAGAATGTTACCGTTTTCAAGACTGTCATCATTTGCAGATCAGCAGGGAAAATATTTCGTTTATTGTAATTAATAGCCTGTGTAATTATATATGATTTTATTGCAAATTGTACTGTGAAACTGCATCGTATTCTAGTGTCCATCACAAAATGACTATGTGATTTTGCACACTCAAGGGCCAAGTGCCTATTGCGGAATAAAATCTAATCTAATCTGTTCCCAAATAGACGGTTCTTTTCGTGACCGCGTACAACATGTCTCTCGCCGTTACCATTTTAAACACACACTCCACTGAAGATAACTGTTTGAAGACAATGGCATCTCTGCTTTCTAAACGTCTTTTGATGTGTGTGAACAAATTTTCCGATACAAAATCTAAACAGAGGCAATGGACCTTTCCATTTTTAGCTATGCCCCGCCCATCACTAGCTAAGCTCCACCCACACCTCGCCGTGTTTGGATTGATCGATCCCCGAATGCCCTAGCTATCGATTTCCTGAAAACTATACAGGGAAGCTGTTGAATATTTTGTAACTAATTAGACTGGGTGCTGTTGCTGCCATAGGCAGCAACAGCGCCCAGTCAAATTAGTTTCAAAATATTCAACAGAATATTTATTAAATAGTAAAAGCAAACAATTTGTACAACAGCCCATAGACCGTCATCAAATATGCGTTCGTGACGTACTTATCGACGTCATTCATGACGTCATTCATTATGATGTCATTGTACACACCACGCAGTTCATTATGACGTCATATGGTGGGTGGGTACTCTGGAAAGGTGAATTATTAATTATATTGTTATACGCAAAGAAAATGACGAAGAAAAAACAGCATCAATTCTGGCGACACCAGATCATACAAAAGCGTTTGCAAGATGGTGCACTTCATCATTTGATGAAGGATTTAGAACGGGGTTCTGAGAGAAGAGAGAAAATGTAGGCCTAACATATGTGTAAAAGCTGAGACAGTGGATGAATTCCACTAAATATTTATTTGTAGCTTTTTTCAATAACACAACCCCTACAAAAATTACTACCTACAAATTATTATTATAAAATACATAACTTTTTCAAATTCCATAAACTCTTCTCGACCAACAATGCAATGTTGCTATCAAAAATCTGTCGCCTTAATAGTGTGATTACCAGCTATTTCACACAGGGATTTACACAAAATTGGCATTGGCATGCCACGAGGCTTCGACACAATTAAACGCTCACAGATCCTAGATGTTCTACGCCAGGCCAGCGATGAAGATGCGCTACGAATAGTGAGACTACTGCTTGCATACACCAATCTGAGAGTACCAGTCAAGTCAGTGAAGTCTGTAGAGTTTGAGACATCAATCGGCTACATACAGGGAGATGGTCTATCCCCTATGCTTTTCACCTGTTACCTAGCTGTTGCGTTGAAATCCGTGCGGGAAAATGCCACAAGACCCAACCACCCAGTGTCAATACTGGGTATGCCGCTAGAGATGGAATATGCCAATGATGTGGACTTCATAGACGAGGAAAAGAAACCCCTTGACGTACTTCTCCCAATAGCTGCAAGCAAACTAAAAATTAGAAATCTCTTTATGAATGAATCCAAAACAGAGTTCACCCACATATACCTATCTACAAAACATGAAACTAAAGAAAAGGACGACCCACTCCGTGGCGGCGAACCATGGAGGGAAAGTAAAATCCTGGACTCACTGCTCTGCAGTACTGCTGACATTGCTACACGATGCGTCATTGGGAACATAGCTTTCCAGGAAGCTTCTTGAAGCTATGGATTCGTAGATCAAGGATGCCCTTGATAAAAAGGCTACATGCATACAATGCAACCTGCGTATCCTTGATGCTTTATCACTGTAACAGCTTGGCAGCTCCAAAGGCAGCTCTAGACAAACTTGATGCCTGCCACCGCAAACACCTACGCACCATCACTGGACACCGATGGCCAGGCAGTATAATTTCCAACGATGCACTATACAAGATGGGTAATACGTCGCCGCTGTCTGTAAAAGTCACCCAGCAAAGATGGCTCATGATTGGCTATGTGCTAGGGATGCCAGAAGAGACACCAGCACAGAGAGCTTTGGAATTCGCCCTACTCGGAGCCAGCAAATACAAAGCCATGAGAGGACGTCATTGCATAAATCTGCTAAGCGTGCTACGAGGTGACCTCAAGAAAGCAGGACTCGGTACACTCAAGTCAAGAACGGACCTGAGAAAGCTAAGGATTTCGGCTGAGGACAAGACACAGTGGGCACAAGCGAAGAAAGACTGATTGCAGCTGTAGGATGTTTCTACTACTACAGTCGCAAAATACAGTAATCATACATGACGATCCTTTTCAAGCGTTTTAGAGAATGGATTTCAAATTTTTCGTGATAGAAGTGCCCTATAAAATCGATATTCGGTTAAAACCTATATGAAATGTCATATCGAAACCGATATGGCTGTAAGTCAAACCGCGCAGCCCTATGTGATAGTTTTGTTTCTTTGTCATTTACTAAGGTATTCCATAAGTTTATTATTCTATTTATAATTATGGTTATTTGAATAGTATAATTATTAATTTGCCATGCATCATAGATATAGGTGCATGCCCTACTTCTGTTCAAGTTCAAAATTCTAAGTAGATTTTTTTCATTATATTGCATTGAGATACACATTGACATACACAATTTAAATCTAAAAAATTTAACAATTTGTACAATTTTATTCTCAACCATCTTGGTGTGAATGTGGGCCTTTAATGGAAGATTCCAGTTTATCCATCAATCATATGGCGTCATAATCAACTACGTGACGTGTAGGATCATGATGGCATAATAAATTACGTCATGAATGGCGTAGATAGGTTCGTCACGAATGCCTAATTGATGACGGAGTAAGCGTTGTTGTACGAATTGTATGTCTTTACTATTTAATAAACATCCTGTAGAATATTCAGCAATAGCACCCAGTCAAATTAGTTTCAAAATATTCAACAGCTTACTTGTACAGTTTTCTGGAAATTGAGATCCAGAGAGAGCACGGATCGATCGATCCCAATACGGGCAAATGTGGATGGAGCTTAGCTAAAGCTGTGCGGGCATAGCTAAAACTGGATTCCTCCATTGTACCTTCACTAGAATCTCGTCTTCACCAACGCTCGACCAGACTTCGCAACCAGTATTGCAATCAAGATTAATCAGGAAAATAGAATTTCAGTTATTAGGCCTATCTAGGCCCCGAAAAGAGGATTTTTAAATATCCTCTCTATCTACAAATTTAATTAACATTTGTCCAAATCACTACAGACGGCACTTCTGATCAGATTTATCATCAAAATATTCACTTCTAAGCGGTATTCAACAGTATAATCGAACAAGTCATTGAACTGGCAACACATTTTTTTTTCATGCCGGCCTTTGGATGCATGTCCCATGTCCGATTCTCGTACACCATTGCACACCACTCCACCATGCATACATACATGGATAGTTTAAATAGTAGGATGAATTAGTTTAAATTCAGATTCTGTGAAGACAGGATTTGATATACTTACGATCATCAATGAAGAATTCAACAATAGCCTGAATCGCTATTTTGCCGGCCTGGTCATGATAAAACCAATGGGGTGATGTATCTTGGTTGCGGCTGCTTTTATCAATGCCTCCATTAACAAGCGAGTCGCCTGAGAAATAGCCCTGACCACATTTTCCCTCATGTGACGCTCCGATTACAGAGGCTGTTGTAAAGAAATGTAATGTAGTATTGTGCAGATATGAATCAAGAAGGTATTACAAACACATTATAATAATAATAATAATAATAATAATAATAATAATAATAATAATAATAATAATAATCCTGTATTTTAATGCTTGTTTGCAGGATACGTAAATTGCAATTTATATTTTGTAAGGAATTCTTGCAAAACTGTTATACTTATATAAACTATTTTATCGACGCTGGTCTCTCACGATTTTCTGGATCAGCGATAGCAATATGTCAAGGTGATACTGCCCAGTCGCACACCAGACCTATTAGTCCATGAGCCAGTAACCCATTTTTACATATTGGTACCATCTTGGAGCACAAACCTAATGGTGATTTTTGATAGCTCTATGTATCTGGACCACAAAACCACATGATGGACATTTCTGGAGAGTAGCTTAGTGTCACTACATCAATGATAGTACGGGTCTTACTGAAACTCGAAGAATTGTACGTGTAAATGAAACGACAGAAATGAAATTCATGAAACACATTGTTCCTGATGGTATAATAACAAAGACCATGCATTCATTATTGGCCCAAGTGTAATGATACTCCGTGAAGATACTATCCATCAATGTCACTTTTGCCTAAAATCCAGTAACTGTAATTGTGATCGAAAACCACCTGAAGCTAATATCCATCAATGTTATTTTTGCAAAATAAAATCTAATAACTGTATATCTATTTGCATGACCTGAAGTGGAATTCACTAAGCACGTTGTCAAGATCATATTCATCAATGTCACTGTTTTACCGATAATTGAATAACTGTACATTTAACTGAAACACCAGAGGTGAAGTTCACAAATCATCTTTCCTAGATCACCGCAATGAGTACATATTCATCCTTGTCTCAACCAAGAGTACAGATAATCTCTGAGATTAATATAAATTGATATTTTGTCGAAATTCAGAAATTGTACGTCTAAATTAACATCATGACTGAAATTCACGAATCACATTGTTCATTCCTACCGTACATCGCCACATTGAATGCATATCATCACTGTCGTGTCTAATCGCTGCTATTAATATCCATCAATGTTTCGTCTGAATCCAGTAATTGTTCGTCTAAATAAATCATCTGAGGGGGATTCGCAAATCACATAGTTAATAGTCATCAGTGTCCAAAATCCAATAACTGTGCAGTCATGTAAATTTAACTTCGACTCGATTTCACGAATGCTATTGTCTCTTGTCTGTTATCACATAATCACATAGTACGTGTATTCATCATTTCTCGCTTGCACTAATAACCTCTGAAGTTAATATCGTTCAATGTCACTGCTATCATCATAACATTCATCAATCTGTTCTTGTTCTCTCACTCTCTCTCTCTCTCTCTCTCTCTCTCTCTCTCTCTCTCTCTCTCTCTCTCTCTCTCTCTCTCTCTCTCTCTCTCATCAACATCTCTTATGGTGCATTTCATTGTATTTGTGATACCGGGACACGAGATAGGAAGACAGCTCCTTTTGCACTTACATGACGATAGACACTGTAAGACAACATCTGGAGCTGGTGATCCAGTTGATTTCAAGCTGTCCATCATCACCAAGGACCCAACCTTTGGTCTCTAGAGGACTGGGCATGTTGTGCTGAGCCTCCAGGCTATGATGCCATATGGCTGCCTGGGAATTAGCACGGATAGCGTCCATTTGAAGACAGTCTCTACATCGTGGTACTGTCCTAATTGAACATCTCCTTTCTTAGATCTGAATAGTTGGTAACGCATCTCGTTTACCGCTGTAATGTCGGATAAATCAACGAACAGACGGCATGTGCACTCCTCCAGGCAGCTCCATAGTTCAGGCGTCAGGGACCCATTTTCTCATAATTTAGCAAATATTTGTTGGTACTTTGTATTGCCTGTAATCTTCAGAGCACCAACTTTTCCACGACCAGTGAAAGCACTAACTGTGTCACATCCAGCGTATGCATGTATTCCTAGCAATGCATCACATACATCTTTCGCAACTACTGTGGCAACTTTGGTTATATCAAAGAACCTGGCGTGCATTGTAGATCCCCACCTAACAAACATATTGCAGTCTGTTCTACTCTGGAATGCCAAGCATAAGATAATGGCATCTGAGTCCTCGGCAATGATGATAATTGATGAAACATCAGGCGATGCATATTTGCTATGAAGTAAGATGCGAGTATCTGCCTCTTCCTGTAATGTTTTAAGATCATTCACATCTATTATCTCATCACATGTTACCGGTGTACATATATGTCTTCATAGGTAACGTATAGAGCCTTGTCACCAAGCAGTTGCCGTTGATGTGGTACTTGCCACCACTTGGCGATGAATGTTATTAGCTTTGGTCCATTGGCCCCCACAGGATAGCAAACATCTCCACTGCTGTATCTTGTGCCCTACTACAATATTGGTAAATCGGATGCCAGTGTCTGAGCCCATATGTGACCTTTCCGAATCTTTGATTGACAGTGGCATGTATACATCGAACACTATATCAACTTGATCACTGCTATATGACAACCCTGGCACTGTGGCCAGTAATCGATCAGACAGTTCATCAAAGGTGAGATTCTCCCCTTTAATCCTGTGAATGATGCTCATTCCATCGATGATAGAAGTACATGGTTGTGGAATGTCTTCGGCGGGAGATGCATTGCTAATGGTGCGTTATTTGTCTTCTTCATTGTTCCATCACAGTTCTACTAGTGACTAAGGAAGTGAGCCGAGTTGATGCTGAAGTACATCCTTCATATTCAACTTTCTCCTAGAGGCAACAATCATCTGGGCAAACAGGTTGTGATCATATTTCAGGACTACTTCCTTGTTTGATGACATCTTGATAATCTGCCTTTTATGTTGGCAACTGTTTTCAACTGCATTCTTGGAAGACGTTCAAAGAAGTGATTTTCCCACTTTTCCAGCCGATTAATCTGAGACTCTCTATATGACTCGTCCCCTTTTAGTTATGTGGTTTGAATGTCTATGGTGACTGCTGGTGGTGCCGTCGCTCCAGTTCAAATGCTGATCTGTTCTGAGGTATCATTACTGAATGGATCTGTCCAGGTGGTTTCTATCAGATCTGCAAGGGATTGTACAGCCTTCTCATCTTTCTGAATGCAAGAAGTGCTGAGATCAGCATAACTGAGACATTCACTGCCGCTACTTACCTTGGTCATAATTCCTAACTTCTTGAGGGTAGAATTTCTTTATTCCGCTGTAAGATAGTACCTGCTGACTGCAGCCGACTTGATACTGAAGACTCCGGCACCACCTGCTGTCTGTGTATCATTGGTCACAATGTCCTCTAGTATCTGGTTAACCGAGATTCTTCTGAAGGTATTGGTTGCTTTCACCCAGCTGAACAGCAAATCCACCTTGTCCCATGTTATCATAGACCTCAGGATGTGGCTCTGATAGCCTGTTCATCTGGCAGTAGTATATGGGCAAATACCTGGCATAATTCTGCTTATTATATGCGCACCAGTGAATGATGGACCTAATTGCAGCGAGGTGGAGCAGCCAGTTACCTTCTATAGACGCTAGGATTAGCACGAAGAGAACATCCAGCATATTAACAAATTGCATGCCGAATGATGCGAGTTGATCTCAATTGTAGGAGAGATGATCCAGGTTCTCATTGAAGAGATGGAGTATCTTGATATATGATCTGCTATGCAAGACGTCGTCTAGAGTATCTCTGCAAACATTAGCATGCATCAACTGGACTGCTTTGATTGTTTCTGTTAGATGTTCCAGATCTTCCAAGTGAGCTGCCTCAAGCCATGGGTAGAATCCCTTTGATTCCGGCATTAGTAGTGCTTCGTACAGCAACTTGTATAGTCGAACTCCGCGAATGTAACAGCGGCCTTCACGGACACTGCTTATTGACCCTTCCACTATTACCCCAAGATTCCACAGAGATGTCACGTAATCCAGCCAAATCGATTGCCTATGAATGAGAGAAAATTTCAGATGGTATGGAACGTCATTCTCAGGACAATCATCTCATAACATGCCTTGTGTTTCCAGGTGCTCTCTGCAGCCTTAGTGTACAATGCCTGGTCAAGGACACATACAATTTCATCCACATGTATCCTTGATCTTCAGCACCTGGCTCACTATTTCATGGACAGTTGGCATATGTGTAGCAGGTGCATTTATTGTGGGGTAGATAGCCAACTGTATCGTGTGTGACTGTGATGTCATCACGTGTTAACATGTTGAAACCTGTCCATTAGCTGATAGATTGATCGAATGTGTCAGTTTGTCTTGCGAAAGACAGCAATATGTTATTAATCTGTGCACTTTGACCTGCTGGCTCATAATCCAGATGAAGCGGTTTTGCGACTGGTGGGCCTAGCCGTTCTTCAGCATTATAAACAGGCACTTCAATGGGTACTGGCTGCATGCATGCGTGCATCCGTCCGCCCTTGCATCCGTATGGACGGAAAGACGGACGGACAGACAGACAGACAGACTGACAGACATACTGACCAGCAGAGGGAGAGGCAAACAGACAGACTTGTTGCAGCTAAACTGCAGTTATTTGGCCTATCCACACAACATATTATGTCATACTTATTATTACATATCTGATGCGGACTAGCAAAATAGGTGAATTTTTTACCGCCTGGTGAAAAAATCTTTAAAAGGTCATAACTCTCCTGAACTACCCTATTGGAAAGTCCATCATGCATTTTTGTCTTGTCCTATGGTATACTAATACTATTATATTGGTCTCGTTTTGTGCACCAAGATGTTACCAATATCCACCCTGGCTCATGGACTATATAGAATAGTCAATGGATCTGAAGTAGTAGGCCTACTAGATATTCCGCCGTATTAGCACAGACCAGGCCAATATCTGAAACCTGCTATTCAATATACTACCATGCACATTAATCCTTTCGTGCTGAAGCCGTTCAAGCCGGCCTCTGCTGCGCAGTTAATGTCCATTTGCAGGCCAAGAGAAGAATATTTTTTGAAAATTTCCCACTGGAATGACTGGCTCTGCAACCGAGCCAGTCATTCTAGCGTTAAAACGCTCAAAAATAGATTTCTCTTGGCCTGCAAATGGACAACCAATGAGCAAATATTTTTGTTTTCTTAAATAAATATGGCCATCAAAGATGTGATAAAAATGAAAAGATACTCAATTAAGACACTCGCAGTTCAAGGGTCGGTGGTTAAATACTGTCTCCGACTAGGCGACCATTTTCTTGGGAGTAAATGCGAGCGTGTGCGCGTGGTTGAGACCTTGAAATAGTTGTTAGGTGGGAGATAATTTGCTAGCATGCGTTCGCAACTGATCGTCATCCGCAATGAATGGTCGGCGGTGCTCGCTGAGTTTTGAATATGTTCAAAATTCCTGCGACCTCTGCAAGCGTTCGCTACCAATCTCAAGCCGACCTCAACTCGCTCACGACACGTGAGGATGGAGATCGGCATTATTCGCAGCCTGCTACTCGCAAGGTAGCTTGCAAGAAATAGGTAATGCTCTCGAATCGACCGTTTCGCTGCGATCTGTCCTCTCGCTCAATGTGAGTATATTGTGAACAACCGCCTGCGAGTGAGCATATATCAATCAGTCGCAAAATGTCGTTGTAGTCTGGATGTTAAATGCAATTTTTAGGGGTAGCCGTGCACGCGACACTTTTCTGCTGTTTTTTGTATCTTTAAACTTGTTAATGAAACCTGACTGGTCACATCGTGTCACGCTTGAGCATTTTTATCCCCTAGTTCAGGTGAGCTTATGCCGTGCTGGCCATCCATCGGCTATCTGTCCATCCATCCGTCGTCTGTCAACCTTTAAATGGCACCTTCTCAAGAACTACTGCGCAAATTTAAATTATATTTGGCAGGAAGCATCCCTACGGCATAGAGATTCAAGTTGGTTCAAACGAAGCCGATCAGCCAATTTGGCTGGCGGCCATCTTGGATTTTGGCCGATTTTTTAAATGTCCTTAGAAATCTTCTCAGAAACCGCTAGTGGGGTCGATTCAAAACTCACGAAATATTGTCTAGAGTAAGAGCTGAACCAAGTTTGTTCATGGAACTTCATTGGCCAAATAGGTCGGCGGCTATCTTGGATGACCTAGTTTTCCCGAAAACGTCTTCTCCTCCAGAATCACTGAAGGGATCGGGCCAAAATTTGGGAGATAGAATTAGGGACTATAATGCCCATTAAAGTTCGTTCTGATACGTAAAAACAACACGGCGGCCGTCGACCAATCAAAATGTAGCGCGTTTGGCAGCCAGTTTAAATTTTTTATTTGATGGATTTTGAAGCCGAAATTAATTTCAGATTTACCACTTTCGAAGCTGTTAGAAAAACGGTTCAGCGGCCATCAAAAACTCCCATACTAAAGCAATGGAAAAATTTTAATGTCTGCTCAAGAAGCGCTGGGCCGATTTCAAGTACATTTAGCAGGACTCATCCTTAAGGCATAGGGATCCAAGTTGGTTCACACGAAGTCCAATGACCAATTTGGCCGGCAACCATCTTGGGTTTTGGCCAATTTTGAGAAAAATCTTCTCCGACACCATTGCAGTGATCGATTTAAAACGTATGAAATATGATCTAGGGCAAGAGCTGAAACAATTTTGTTCAAGGAAACTTGATTGGCCAAATGGTTTGGTGACCATCTTGGATGACCTAGTTTTCGTGAAAACGACTTCTTCTCCAGAACCGCTGAACGGATCGGGCTGAAATTTGTAAGATATCATTAGGGACTAAGGGCCATTAAAATTCGATTAAAGAAAGTTAATACGTAAAGAAACATAGCCGCTGTTACAAGTCTGGGCAACTCTTTGAGGGTGTACTTATAGCCAATGGCCTTTCTAGTTGAAATGCCTATGTTCAGGTGGACGATACAGGCCCCTTTGGCCTCTTGTTTAAAAAAAACCATGTTTCTATAAAATCATAAATACATCGTTTATTTAGTATCTTTGTAAGTAGTAATGCTAATTTCATAAATCCAACGCACTTTCCTATGCTGTAAGGGATTGCGATTACTTTGATAATACTATGAGTGTGTTTATATGGATAGCTTATCTCAAAATATACAAAAAATTGGTAACACTTTTCAACTTTTAAGATCCCGTTTTAACTAATTTTATTTTACAATATCTGTGCAAATTAATAGGGAATAAATATCTATGCACTCCTAAGCCTATGTTCAGTACGTTAATTTAACACATTTCAGCATATCTTTGACAGCATATGAAAATGAGGTTGAACTTTATATTAAAAATTGTCAGTAATTTAAAAGAAACTCACACAACTGTATTGCCGTTTAATTCACATACGCATTTTAGCTCATTTTATTTATTTGGATTATCGAAGTGGTGAGAGAGTGAGCCGAGTAAATTTATGAAATGAAGAATGAGCTGATGGCAGTGTACATCTCCATGTTTGATGGCAAAGGCATCTTGAGAATTACAACATTCAAGGGTGTGCCTAAGGCTAAAATTAATGTCTATGTTTCATATAGGCTATGTTAGTTTCCAGACGTTAACATCGTTGACAGATGTGCTATTTTGTGGGTAATCCACTGACCTAATAATGGAACTATTAATGTCTTTCTACAATGAATTTAGGAACTTACATATTCCAGAGGTCAGACAAAATCGATGTTTATCTGGTCTTCGATAAAGACTTTAATTTCAGCATCAAAATTGGAACCATCATTCTTATCTAAATGTTGATCGTCTGGATCCTCAGCGTCACTAGTGGTATCTGTTGCATGCTCCTTGATATTGAAAGGATTGGTGCAGACAGGACCACTGCAACAGGAGCAGAACATCATGCAAACAAGTTTGCTCCACATGCTGTCAACGTTCCCATTTCCCACCTCTACATGCTCACTTTGATGCGCCGACACACCTGAACAACTTGAGGACGGGTTCTGGCGTGTTGGGTAGTCCATGTTCCAAGTTTCGTGAGATTACCTGGATTAGGCATCTATTTGTGTCAACCGCTTTGCATCCATACTCTACAGTATTGAAAGGAGGTGGATCTCCACTCAATACACTGCAACACTGAGCGAGCTGATGGTGTGTTCCCGAACAAATGCCTCAATTGTGGGGGGGGGGGCAAACTATACAGCTGTGGTACCCTTGTTGTTTTCCCAGTCTTCTGCGTCCATTGCCGCTTGCAGCACTCCATAATGGACGAACACGTTACCCTGATGCCGTAGCACGTAGTCATGAATCATATCGCTTGCTTGGTGACATTAACAATATCTGCCTTTAGCTGGCTGACCTGATCCTATGTATAGCGTGTCGAGCCACGATGACTGCTGTTGTCTTGCTTGTCGGTCTCCGCAACTGAAGCACAACCAGTTAAAGCATGGAGTGCCAAGATTTCAGGGATGATCATAGCATGTCTGCGAGAGGATCCTTCACGTCAATGCAAGAACGACCTTGGTTTACTGACTGAATTGACCTTCTCGGTCGAGTAGAAGAAAAGTAGAAAGGCGAACACGTTCGTGTCACCACACAACTCGTAATTCCGGATCTTATTTCGCAAGGTGTATGGCCTCCTGTGTAATAACTACACCCGCCTCTTCGTGTGTCGAGGCAAGATCCAGATAAGGCGTTTTGCGTAGCTTAGACACATGGGTGGGTACTGCTTTGTCCCCCAACAACCACCAACTTGTGATCATCACATTCTGTAGGATCACTTCGTCAATTAGGATCTGATCCCAAATGAGTGAGTTTAGCTCAGCCTTGTCGGCGCAGTTCTTGAGCACTGCATTCCGAACAAGTAGCTTATGCTACTCTTGGTTGAGCCGCATTATTGGTTGAAACGCAGGCGCACATTCAGATTCAGCCAACCGCATGTAGAGCTACGTGTTGACACCCAATATGAACGTGTTAACAGTCCTGTGATTTGGCCAGTCCACTGTCCAAAGAACAGTGGACATAGCCATCACGATAGGTGTTGGGCTTATGTTTAAGTGTTGTGACACTTCTACTTTCATATTCTTCTCTGACGTGGACTTTCTGGTAATGGCCCGCATCTAATCATCAACATGATACACCGATTGTGGATAAGCGGTCAACTCTGTGACAAGCTGTTGTTACAGGTCGAGGTCGCATTGACCAAGAAGTGAACTATGCTCATGTGATAAGCATTCTAGTAAAGCGATGCGACAGTGACCTGCAACAACTGCTTTCACGGAGTTGACCACTTATCCACCACCAGTGTTCCATGTTGATGGCCAGATACGGGTCGCTACCAGAAAGTAGATGATGATGATGATGATGATGATGATGATAATGATGATGATGATGATGATGATGATGATGATGATGATGATGATGTTACAATCAGTTTAATCATTTTTGCATAATTGAGATAAAAATGAAAATTGTTTAAATGCTCAAAGGTGACAAAGGGTCATCATCCGGATTTTATATCAGTGGGTGTTGAAGATCCAGAAACAGCAAAGACACCATTGTGTGGACGCTATTACAACCTTTTCTGTCCTACTGCGGGAATAGTGTGAAAATTAATTGATCGCAAGTTGATACAATCACAATTAAAACTTCTCCGACCAGGCGACCATTTACTTGGTGGTAGATGCGATTACGTCCAAGTGGTCGGGACCTGTGGTCTCAAACGAGTGAAGGTGACTACTTGTGATTCCATCAAATTGCGATCAATTAGCTCTCACGCTTGTAACTTATTGATATATACACACTCGCGGGCGATTTATTGCAACCAACTCGTAACGTGTGAGAGGGGTGATCACAGCGATTCGATTCGCTCGGTTTGAGAGCATCACATATTTCTTGTGAACTAACTCGAGACAAATAGCAGACTGAGAGTCATCGCGATCACCCTTCTCATACATTGAAAGTAAGTTGAGATCGACTTGTGACCATGAGCGAACGCTTGCCGAGGTCGCACGAATTTTGAACATGTTCAAAACTCAGCTAGCACTGCCGACCATGCCTTACGGACAACGACCATTTGCGAATGCTTGTAAGCGCTTGCGAGCAAATCTTCTCCCGCAAAGCTACTATTTTAAGGTTTCAACTACGCGCACATACTCGAGATTGCAGATATATACGTCAATTACTTCTTAGGACATTGCAGATAGAAATATATATATATATATATGTAATTGTAAAATTATGCAAAAGTAATACTTATATACATATGTACGCACAGGGAGGCAAATGTTCATCACGGTAGATACTTGTTAGAATTCCCGATCCAGTAATTAGGTTTTCCCTACATCTCTCCACTCCACTACGCCAGCTAAAATTAATGACAAACATAATGTAATGGTAGAACGAATGAAGGATGCATTTCTAGCGATGCCCCGCCCATTTTATCTAACCGCAGGCCACATCGAATCGATTTTAACACTTTGAACACTGAATTGTCACAATCTCAAATTCAAAGTCATTATACAGGTGTACACCATTTACTACTTCGAAACTAATTTGCCTGAGACTGCTGCTGCATATGGCAACAACAACTCGCAAACAAATTAGTTTCAAAGTATTCGACAGAATGTTTATTAAATTGTAAAATCACTACAGACGAATACAAAGATATAATTCAGATGTTTTCTGTCGGACCTGTGCCCCTTTCGTCAAACCTACGTGATTTCATTGTGAGATCAGGGAACAACTGACGTATTTGTATTTTGATTACACCGTCGGATTCTTGTGTGACAGTTCGAGGCCCTTCATTTTTCTGATCATTTCTAGTAGACTTAATGGTAAGTATTGGTTACTACTTTTAAAAACTGTGGTATCACTTTTACCAACCCACAATGTGCCTACCACACCAACAACACGGTGTTAAATCCACAATATATGGTGCTATTGGCGATACTTTCTGCTCCATCATTATCACCACGCATTTTGAGAAAAAGAGACAGGGGATATTACAATCGCCTCCATTCCTCAGTCTATCCGTCCGTCTGACCATACACGCATCTGTCCATCAGCCTATCGCCTCTAACCCCGTTTGGTAGAATTCAATCAAATTTGCTTAGTGAGTTACACATATGATTACGGACACTAAGCCGATATTTACATTAGGGTGAATCACCGGGATGGTTGTGGCAGTATATAAAGATCGAATGGGTGGGGTGGAGCAGAAAGTCAAAGTTAGCTGAATTCAAGCTAATTTAGTATGTTAGCTACCCATATGATTGGGGATTACGAGGAAATTGCCGTATTCAACTGGGAGAAAAGTTAGAGTAAATTGACAGCATAGAGTATAATTTTTATTCGACTGGTATTTCCCGAGAAAAACTAATGCACCAAACAAACCGGAGCCAAAACGTGTGACAAGTTTCGGGAAGTATGTGACGTGATGCAAAATTTGAAAATGCGGGACTTAGGAGCTGAATTCTACTTAAGCACTAAATTACTAAAGGTGGCTTTTATGTTTAAGATAGTAAAATTTAGGCGATTTAGTCGGTTTCTGTACCGTCCATGCTACTAGGGATTTTCTATTGGACTGGTATGTAAATCTACTCGCCCAGTTGCCAAAATGTTCTCTACGCAAACGTACCAGTCGAATATAAAACCCCTAGCAGTATGGAAAGCACAGAAACCGACTAAATCGCCTAAATTTTAGTATCTTAAAAATAAAATCCACATTTCAACGCTGTGTTGATACATAGTGAATTGTGAATAATAGTAGAATTCAGCTCCTAAGTCCCGCATTTTCAAATTTTTCATCACGTGACATACTTCACGAAACATGCTACACGTTTTGGTCCTGGCTTGTTTCGTGCTACATTTTCTTCGGGAAATACCCGTCTACGCTATGGAGCTAATTTACTCTAACTTTTCGCCCAGTCGAATACAGCCTATGTTTACATTAGGATCCGCCGCCCCTCCCCCGCCCCTAATTTCTTTAGACACGAATAAGGGCCGTGAAGTGGGTGCTGTTCTGATTGGTCGAGATCTTTGAGACGTCATCTCATTTGCATATTAAGCCATGTCCCTCGCGCCAAAACATGTGGTCGTGTGGGCATGGCTTAGATCATGCATCGTTATCACGCTGCATTAACTAAGCCACACCCCATGACCATATGCTTTGGCAGGAAAATGGAGAGGCGTGGCCTAATATGCAAATGAGAGGCCGTCACAAAGCTTTAGACCAATCGGAATTGCGACCACCCGGCTGCCTGACCTGTGAAGTCACACCATATATGGGTATGAGGTCATGTCCAAATTAGCATAACAATAGGAGTTAGGTTTCTATTTATGTCCTAGTGACTGACAGGTGTAATGGGGCATGAAATGCACGGTGCATGTCGAAATTAGCATAACAATGGGTTTAGGTTTCTGTTGTGTCCTGATAACTGACAGGTGTAATGCTGAGTGAAATGGATGGGCTTGTCCAAATTAGCATAGCAATGGGGTTAGGTTTCTATTGATTCCTAATGTTTGACCGGTTTACTGATTTGTGTAATGGATTCTGTGGTAGAGTCGGTATGTAGATCTATTGCTCCTTGATGAAGAGCCAATGGGAAGGTGTGTGGGGAAGGGGTGAAAGTGTTCCTATTTTGAGCATTATTATCCAATAGATTGTGTCCTGATGATTGACAGGTTTAATGAGGTGTGAAATGGATGGGGTGTGGCCAAATTAGCATACATTTGGGTTAAGTTTCTATTGCGTCATAGGGATTGACAGGTGCAATGAGATATGAAATGGATTCTGACGCACATGTGTGAGAGTGTGTAAGCGAGTACATATTCCATTTTTCATTTTATTATTGCACAAAAACCTCATAGAAAGATGTTTTACAATGGCGTCAATACGGTGTACATTGTTCAATGTTTTAAGAATGACATTACTGGTTTTACTGAAAAGAGATCCAGCACTGTCTTTGTACACTGACAGGCAGCCATGGACATAGAGCAGTCACCCTGCGGCTGCTGTGTGTCCTCACATGTGCACTGTGGTAACACGTACCTAGATAGTATTATGGCTGTGTGGCCGCTATACTATGTATGCAAAGTCATATTGTAAGCTTAGCAAGTGTGGCCATTCGACCAGACGTGCTGTCGCAGTGCACATGTGAGTATGCACTGGAAGCTGTTGCTTCCTAAAGCAGCAAATGCTTCTAGTCAAATTATTATCTAAATATTCAACAGTTTGATGCTGTTTTTCATTGACACCTTTATCCATGTATCCTGAGTCACGCCACCACACCCACTAAGACTTCTTCCAAAATTGTTTTCATCTTCTGACCCAAATGGCAAGTGGGCAGTATACGCAGTTTTCACGAGTTCATTTCCACTTTTCCTTGATACATATGATTATCTTCGTGTGTACGAGTGAAGCTCCAGAGTTTTTCCGTAGGACTAGCTATGCTTGCTACCTTTGATTACTTTTCATGGCAAAACCAGGAAAAATCGGTCTAGGGAAACATCCATTTGCAGGCCAAGAACATTATTTGAGGTTTTCTAACTGGAGTCAATAACCGTACCACTCATTCCATGGGAAATTTTCAAAAATAGTATTTTCTTCGCCTGCAGATACACATTTAAGAAGCAAATATTTTGATTTTTAATCAAACTTTGCCATTAACGGATGACATGTTGACATATCTTGACATACAATACTAAAAGGGGCCTAGGCCAGTAAGGCACTACATTATGGAACACGAAAAGTCCAAAATCAATTGTGATAGAAGGTTGCTTTTTTAGAACAGGTGATTATGGTTTTTAAGACATGTCATCATCCGGGTACCTGTCTTAAATAACCACCTACTAATGGCCGCAATACGCAGGTGGGGTCTTTTGAGGAAACATGACAAGTAATTACCAATCGTGCAGGTATTGTCAGGATATTGTCCCATATAGGTCCTGCATATGAAACATGTAATTTGATATTGAATGTGTGAATAATTCCACTAACCCTTTTAATCGTCACCTAACAGAAACAGCGCAATCTTTCTGATGTAATGAATAGTCTGTTGAATATTTTGAAACTAATTCGACTGGGCGCTGCTGCTCTCTATCGCAGCAGCATCTCCCAGTCCAATACTTTCAATGTATTCAACAAAATTCCTGTATAGTTGTCTTGAAACTGAATCATGTCACTGTATGTAATGGGTTAAAAATGATGTAATGTATTTTATTATTTGGCGCAAGTTGGGTGGTAGGATCGTGATAATAGTAATAAATGGAAAGTCTAGAAATAATTAGTTAAATTAGCAAATATCTAAGCGCTGTGGTGAGATTCCTGATGCATATGTACATAAGCATGTCGATTGTGAAAACGCTTTCTTCATTAGCAGGTAAACTTACAGGTGTAAAATCTTTACTGATTTAAAGTTCTCATCTATTTTTAAAAGATACATATCCTAGCTAAATTTAGGACTATTTGTTACTTTATTGACACTTTAACTAACTTGGAGTGGAGCCGCCATTTTAGATAGATATTTGCGGGCGCCATTATTTCAGACGCTATTGTCTTTGCTGGTGAGCTATTGTTCGTATAAAACCATTCTCGTAACGCTAATGCTGGTCATTCTTTCGCTGGCTTTCAAGGTGAGCGAGCGTGTACTAAGCATAGCGTAGTACAATACTAGTTCTATATTTCCTTATATTTCCTATGGTGCAAATAAATACAAATATATATATATATATATATATATATACTGAACCAAAAAAGCTTAGCAACACTGAGAATATTACTGTATAAATGTTATTTAACAAAAACAATAAATTGATTCAAATATATTGTTTAATTGATAGGTCATTTTCCAATTTGAACAACAGTCTCTTGTTACTGTAATGCTAGCATCGCGCCTTTAACACGGCATCATTCAACGGAAGGGTCCAATTTAAATAATGACGCTGAGCTGTCAATACCGGTTGTGACCTCAGCGCGCATTAACCACCGCCATACATCGCTTTCTCATGCTTCGAATTAAGCACCTGATGTCACGAAGAGGAATCGCATCCCATTCCCGGAGCAGTGCAGCTTCCAGCTCCCGCACGTTGTGAAGATGTGGATGGTGCTCACGCACCATACGGCCAAGAATGTCCCACACGTGTTCGATAGGAGACAGATCCGGTGATCGTGCTGGCCAGTCCAACACCGGAAGTCCGCTGATTATTCCGAGACAAATTTGACAACGCTGTTGTTGCCTGAGTAAGAAATGATTGTCAATAAATTTGCGCGAAATATCTTCAGCAAGTCGTGCAACGTTGACCACGCTGCTGATTATTTTGAGAACAATTTGTTTGAAAGTTGTTGTGTCAACGATTTTCAGCCAAATTGTTATCAAATCTTTATCTAGCGACAATTGTATTATCAGCTGATTATATTTTAAAAAACAGTTTGACGGAAAGTTGTTGCTGCTATAGGCAGCAGCAGTTTTCAGTAAACCTGTTATAAATATATTTGTTGTCACTTGCACCACAGGAAATATACACAACTGGTATTGAACTATGCTATGCACATCTATGCGCTAGCCACCAGAGGAATGACTAGCATTAGCGTTACAAGAATGGTTTTATACGAACAACTGCTCACCGGCGAAGACAATAGAGTCTGAAACAATGGCGCCAACAAATATCAATCTAAAATGGTGACTACGGTTCTAGTTAGTTAAAGTGCCCATAAATTAACAAATAGTCATAAATTTAGCTAGGATATGTGTCTTTTAAGAATAGATGAGAACTTTAATGAAGTTGATTTAAGAAAGTGTGAGATGGTCCAATTACCATATATGTGATTCCGCTTTTCGATGCACTTAAGTTTTGCTTTGATACATTGTTGTGCTTGCATCATACAATGCCGAATATTGTCACACCTGAGTTTTGTTCCATAGCTATCCAATGGACCTTTCCATTTTAGCTATGCCCCGCCCATCACTAGCTAAGCTCCACCCACACCTCGCCGTGTTGGGATTGATCGATCCCCGAATGCCCTAGCTATCAATTTCCTGAAAACTATACAGGGAAGCTGTTGAATATTTTGTAACTAATTTGACTAGGTGCTGTTGCTATTCAACAGAATATTTATTAAATAGTAAAAGCAAACAATGTGTACAACAACGCATAAGACCGTCTTCAAATATGCGTTCCTGACGTACTTATCGACGTCATTCATGATGCCATTCATTATGACGTCATCGTACACATCACGCAGTTCATTATGACGTCATATGATGGGTGGGTACTCTGGAAAGTTGAATTAAACAGAATGAGATTGTGTTTGGTTTTTTTAATGGATTGAGTGTTACATTAGTAATCGTATGGCTACATTATGGTTATGTATTAGTAGATTCTCATTGTCGTTAACTGGTTGCTAGCTTCAAATGGTGATGCTGATCAATGAAAGACGATGGCCTCAACATCTACCTTTTCTTCTAGTGCTGTTTGTTTCTAAGTTTGGTGAGATTGATACAGTCCTGTACCAAATTCAGAGTAGACTGTTATAATTGTCCACACGGGCACATAGGGTAGGATACCAGATGAAGTTTCTTATGCATATGGTGATTAAGGCTGTTATGACCAGTTCTCAAGTGAAATATGCGTACTTGATCTGACCAAGATAGTTGATGATACAGCGTAATGATTTCATAGTAAAACGTCTATCCAGGAGACTTTTGAACAGTCTTTGATCAATAATAAAAATGGTAAAAGGCCCATGTATACCATTACACACTCTCGCGCATGCAGGCCAGAATCCATTTCATGACTCATTAGACCTGTCAATCATCAGAACACAATAGAACCCTAACCGAATTGCTTGAGTGAGAGACTTTCCTGCTTTATAAAACTACTACTACTATTACTCCTCCTCCTCCTCCTCCTCCTACTACTACTACTACTACTACTACTACTACTACTACTACTACTACTACTACTACTACTACTACTACTACTACTACTACTACTACCACGACTACTACTACTACTACTACTACTACTACTACTACTACTACTACTACTGCTGCTGCTGCTGCTACTCCACCACACCACCCAGCATCAATATCATGCCTTATTACACCTGCTATCGATCATTATTCAAACTAACCTATGAGGACTCTGGAATTATACACACAGATCCTATTGGAGAATAGACATTAAAAATAGGAACACTTTCACATACACCCCCTCCCCACACACCTTCCCATTGCCTCTTCATCCAGGAACAATAGATCTACATACTGACTCTATCCACAAAATCCATTTCACGACTAAATTACCCCTGTCAATCATCAGGACACAATCTATTGGTTACCAGATGTTAAAAATGGAACACTTTCATCTCCTCCCCACACACCCTCCCATTGTCTCTTCATTCAGGAACAATAGATCAACATACCGACTCTATTGCCAAAATCCATTTCACGACTCATTACACCTGCCAATCATCAGGACACAATCTATTGGATACCAGATGTTCAAAATAGAAACACTTTCATCTCCTCCCCACACACCTTCCCATTGCCTCTTCATCCAGGAACAATAGATCTACATACCGAGTCTATCCCTAAAATCCATTTCACGACTCATTACACCTGCCAATCATCAGGACACAATCTATTGGATACCAGATGTTCAAAATAGGAACACTTTCATCTCCTCCCCACACACCTTCCCATTGTCTCTTCATCCAGGAACAATAGATCTACATACCGACTCTATCCCCAAAATCCATTTCACGACTCATTACACCTGTCAATCATCAGGACACAATCTTTTGGATACCAGATGTTCAAAATAGGAACACTTTCATCTCCTCCCCACACACCTTCCCATTATCTCTTCACCAGGTAACAATAGATCTACATACCGACTCCATCGCCAACATCCATTTCACGACTCATTACACCTGTCAATCATCAGGACACAATCTATTGGATACCAGATGTTCAAAATAGGAACACTTTCATCTCCTCCCCACACACCCTCCCATTGTCTCTTCATCCAGGAAGAATAGATGTACATACAGACTCTATCCCCAAAATCCATTTCACGACTAAATTACACCTGTCAATCATCAGGACACAATCTATTGGATACCAGATGTTCAAAATAGGAACACTTTCATCTCCTCCCGACACACCTTCCCATTGTCTCATCATCCAGGAACAATAGATCTACATACCGACTCTATCGCCAAAATCCATTTCACGACTCATTACACCCGTCAATCATTAGGACACAATCTATTGAATACCAGATGTTCAAAATAGGAACACTTTCATCTCCTCCCCACACACCCTCCCATTGTCTCTTCATCCAGGAAGAATATATGTACATACAGACTCTATCCCCAAAATCCATTTCACGACTCATTACACCTGTCAATCATCAGGACACAATCTATTGGATACCAGATGTTCAAAATAGGAACATTTTCATCTCCTCCCCACACACCTTCCCATTGTCTCTTCATCCAGGAACAATAGATCTACATACCGACTCTATCGCCAAAATCCATTTCACGACTCATTACACCTGTCAATCATTAGGACACAATCTATTGAATACCAGATGTTCAAAATAGGAACACTTTCATCTCCTCCCCACACACCCTCCCATTGTCTCTTCATCCAGGAAGAATATATGTACATACAGACTCTATCCCCAAAATCCATTTCACGACTCATTACACCTGTCAATCATCAGGACACAATCTATTGGATACCAGATGTTCAAAATAGGAACATTTTCATCTCCTCCCCACATACCTTCCCATTGTCTCTTCATCCAGGAACAATAGATCTACATACCGACTCTATCGCCAAAATCCATTTCACGACTAATTACACCCGTCAATCATTAGGACACAATCTATTGAATACCAGATGTTCAAAATAGGAACACTTTCATCTCCTCCCCCCACACCCTCCCATTGTCTCTTCATCCAGGAAGAATAGATGTACATACAGACTCTATCCCCAAAATCCATTTCACGACTCATTACACCTGTCAATCATCAGGACACAATCTATTGGATACCAGATGTTCAAAATAGGAACATTTTCATCTCCTCCCCACATACCTTCCCATTGCCTCTTCATCCAGGAACAATAGATCTACATACTGACTCTATCCCCAAAATCCATTTCGCGACTAAATTACACCTGTCAATCATCAGGACACAATCTATTGGATACCAGATGTTCAAAATAGGAACACTTTCATCTCCTCCCCACACACCTTCCCATTGTCTCTTCATCCAGGAACAATAGATCTACATAACGACTCTATCCGCAACATCCATTTCACGACTCATTACACCCGTCAATCATTAAGACACAATCTATTGAATACCAGATGTTCAAAATAGGAACACTTTCATCTCCTCCCCACACACCTTCCCATTGTCTCTTCATCCAGGAAGAATAGATGTACATACAGACTCTATCCCCAAAATCCATTTCACGACTCATTACACCTGTCAATCATCAGGACACAATCTATTGGATACCAGATGTTCAAAATAGGAACACTTTCATCTCCTCCCCACACACCTTCCCATTGTCTCTTCATCCAGGAACAATAGATCTACATACTGACTCTATCCCCAAAATCCATTTCGCGACTAAATTACACCTGTCAATCATCAGGACACAATCTATTGGTTACCATATGTTCAAAATAGGAACACTTTCATCTCCTCCCCACACACCTTCCCATTGTCTCTTCATCCAGGAACAATAGATCAACATACCGACTCTATTGCCAAAATCCATTTCACGACTCATTACACCTGTCAATCATCAGGACACAATCTATTGGATACCAGATGTTCAAAATAGAAACACTTTCATCTCCTCCCCACACACCTTCCCATTGCCGCTTCATCCAGGAACAATAGATCTACATACCGAGTCTATCCCTAAAATCCATTTCACGGCTCATTACACCTGTCAATCATCAGGACACAATCTATTGGTTACCAGATGTTCAAAATAGGAACACTTTCATCTCCTCCCCACACACCTTCCCATTGTCTCTTCATCCAGGAACAATAGATCTACATACCGACCCTATCCCCAAAATCCATTTCACGACTCATTACACCTGTCAATCATCAGGACACAATCTTTTGGATACCAGATGTTCAAAATAGGAACACTTTCATCTCCTCCCCACACACCTTCCCATTGTCTCTTCACCAGGTAACAATAGATCTACATACCGACTCCATCGCCAAAATCCATTTCACGACTCATTACACCTGTCAATCATCAGGACACAATCTATTGGATACCAGATGTTCAAAATAGGAACATTTTCATCTCCTCCCCACACACCTTCCCATTGTCTCTTCATCCAGGAACAATAGATCTACATACCGACTCTATCCCCAAAATCCATTTCACGACTCATTAAACCTGGCAATCATCAGGACACAATCTATTGGATACCAGATGTTCAAAATAGGAACACTTTCATCTCCTCCCCACACACCTTCCCATTGTCTCTTCATCCAGGAACAATAGATCTACATACCGACTCTATCCCTAAAATCCATTTCACGGCTCATTACACCTGTCAATCATCAGGACACAATCTATTGGATACCAGATGTTCAAAATAGGAACACTTTCATCTCCTCCCCACACACCTTCCCATTGTCTCTTCATCCAGGAACAATAGATCTACATACTGACTCTATCCCCAAAATCCATTTCGCGACTAAATTACACCTGTCAATCATCAGGACACAATCTATTGGTTACCATATGTTCAAAATAGGATCACTTTCATCTCCTCCCCACACACCTTCCCATTGTCTCTTCATCCAGGAACAATAGATCAACATACCGACTCTATTGCCAAAATCCATTTCACGACTCATTACACCTGTCAATCATCAGGACACTATCTATTGGATATCAGATGTTCAAAATAGGAACACTTTCATCTCCTCCCCACACACCTTCCCATTGTCTCTTCATCCAGGAACAATAGATCTACATACCGACTTTACAACCAAACCACCACCCGCCCGCCCCCCACCCTCAACCCCCAGAATCCATTTCATGCATCATTACACCTGTCAATCATCAGGACATAATCTTATCCTAATCCGACTGCTATGCTAATTTTGACACGCCTCATCCATTTGATGGCTCATTGCACCTGTTAATTATCAGGCCACATTAGAAACTTAACCTCATTGTTATACTAATTTGGACATACGCTCATCCGAAAGTTTTGTGATTTCATCTCATTTGCATAGTAGGCCACGCCCCCTCCATATTCTCAAACTTGTGATAATGGGGGTGTGTCTTAGTCAATACAGTGTCTCGCTCAGTGACCCATAAGAACGCTGCATGAACTAAGCCACGCACCCCCCCCCACCCCCCACCCAGCCATGACCACAGGTTTTGCCGGAAAAATTGAGGGGCCGTGGCCTTATATACAGATGAGATGACTTCACAAATGCTCTCGAGCAATCAGTATTGTGCGCCTACTAAAATATTCGTAACAACCCGTTTGGCCTTTAAAGGACTAGCCTGAGCTGCCTGAATCAGAACTAGGTGTTGGATATCTAAATGAATGGATCCGATCTGTCGCTCAAGTATATGATGCCATAATCAAATATGTCACACTTAGGCTGATGTCACAAAATACATAATGAATGGCGTATCTAGGCCCTTCATGGCCATTAAATAATCCGCTAACTCTATGAATTGTATGTCTTTACAGCTTAATAAACATTAAGCCATGGTAATAATACACAGTCAAATTAGGTTCAAAATACCTGTATAATCATCTTGAAATTGGGATTCTTGGAAATCATGATTCAAACCATATAAATTGATTCCAACGCGTGAAATAAAGTGGGTGGAGCTTAGCTTTAAACAGGCGGTCATGGCTAGAAATCGATCCCCCTGTTCTCTTCTGTAATGTATCAAAAATACGCAGTAAATCATTATCACGACTCACATACCAGCTGCGGCAAGTCGGGTAATCCTTTTCAGCAACATAGTGTTCAATGTTTGCTCCAGGCATTCCTAATAATAATAATAATAATAATAATAATAATAATAATAATAATAATAGTAATAATAATAATGATGATGATGATGAT
This sequence comes from Chaetoderma sp. LZ-2023a, assembly GCA_034401795.1. Classification (NCBI taxonomy): domain Eukaryota; kingdom Metazoa; phylum Mollusca; class Caudofoveata; order Chaetodermatida; family Chaetodermatidae; genus Chaetoderma; species Chaetoderma sp. LZ-2023a. Next base: position 84,304,001 of record CM067371.1, on the reverse strand, counting down.
GATGATGATGATGATGACACCACCCCCACCCCAACCCCTCACCCACCCCACCAACAACCCACCACCCTCCTTCCTCTTCTCCCCTCCCTCCCTACCCCTCTCCCCATCTCATCCCCCCTGGCTCCCTCTCCCTTTGCCCCCCCCCCTCTCTCTCGCTCAACCCAACTCTTTCTATAGAAAAATATATCTTACCTAATGTTCGATATGTCTTTATCTCACCCTCGATCACAAAAGATGGTACCCAGTTGGTATTAGAATAAAACGAAATCAAGCCGCATAGGTATGTGCCAATCAGAGCGCGTGTCCCAGAGGAGTCGCTCGCATTGCGGTAAACCAGCTTGTCGTTGATGGCTCCACGCAAACTCTGCATCATCTGGTGTCCTGTAATACCGACAACAGATGAAACAGGGACACAGCCATGGTAGGTTCTGGGATTTGGGACTCAACCACACCCGACCAACACACGTGCATACACTCGGCATAAGCTCATGCACATGCGCAAGCGCACGCACACGCGGTCGCATGTGTCTGCATATGTGCAAGACGCGCACAACCCATGTTAAGTTTCAGTCTAATATTTATCACTATGAAAGCATGAAGCAGCTTTCCAAAACATCTATTTTTCCATGTGTCCCGGGAATCACTCGTGAAGAAAAAACATCCCTCAAAGACTCCATTCATACATCATGTCATATATGAACTTACACAATCATAGAAAATATCACCACAATCATAATTCTTGAAAATTTCAGCAACTGATTCAAATCGAGTCGTGGATGCTGACAATATTGAGAAAGGGAACGGGAACATGGAACAACTCAAACAAACTATGCAAGATAACGCAAATTAATTCCTTGGCGTTATTTGATAAAGGGATGGGCGGTTTACCTCGATCTACTGTATCTGTATGTGGAAATCCAGCCTCGATGTGCTCATGCCTAACCCATAGGGTGCAAACGAACTTCAAATTGTCTATATAACACTAAAAGTCTTTCCTCTGACTGAGTAGGATTAAATTAATTAATGCCAAATTGTTTGCAGAGTTTTTCAATCACACTTATGCACATTAATGAGAAGGTTATGTTAGTAACATTTATAATTTGTAGAAGATGGAATGGAATAGATAATGTTTGGTTTTATGTGATTTGCTTTGATTATTCTTCATGCAGGTATGTATACAGTATGTATACAGTAAGTGCCACAATCAACCGTGTACGTTTGAGGCACAAGGCATAGCAGAAAAAGCGTGTATTTTTCGCAATTTTGAGAGAATTTGCTGGGGACAGCTAAATGTTCAATCTGAATATCATTATTATATGATCAAGTATCAGCGTAGTTGTATTTTCAGGATCAGCTACTAACGTGTTGATGATGATTGGATCATTTTCTACGTACAGGGCAGTGTGAATGTTCTTCAAATATGGTTTTCGCGACTCCTCCAATGCGATATATATTGTAATGGAGTGATTATTGTCTTCAGATGATGGATGACATAGTTATATGCAAGATGTATGAGCCAATTAGAATCTCTGCCTTTATTACTGCTCGTCTAACATCCCTGGTTGTATTGCTATGTGAGTTCCAACAGTGTTTACATTTAGGTATTTTGTGGATGTTTTCACGACACAGACTTCTTTCACCAGATGTTTTGTACAGAATATTTATTAAATAGTAAAAGCAAACAATTTGTACAACAGCCCATAGACCGTCATCAAATATGCGTTCGTGACGTACTTATCGACGTCACTCATGACTTTATTCATTATGACGTCATGTGATGGGTGGGTACTCTGGAAAGGTGAATTGGTTACAAAATGATTTCTCTCCTTAATTCGTGTGTGAATGATTGACACGTGTTCGGTGGTAATGTATGAGTATAGTGCTGCGTGAATAATTCATTACCACAATTCCGTTATAATCACACGATTACCTATATTGTTCGAGACTAATTGTTCAAATCTAAACACGTAGTCTACGTCACGACTTCCGAGGGATTTTTAAATTGTCGCAATTCGGATACAAACTAAACATGTTTATTGTCTCTGTATTTCTGAGGGAATGAGTTATCTAAACATTGAGTGGATTACTTAGCTTTGTTGTGATAAGTCTTTAAAGATAAGATCACAAGTTAACGGCCACCTTGACCAGTGGTGTCAGTTTGCGTTATATACCTGTACTAATCTTAATCCAATAGGCGTATGCGCTAATCACGCCCCACCTCTTGTAACAGCACAAAATCATCATTACCGGGATGCCTAACCAATGTAATATAGACGATATGACTCGATGGCTCCTTGTCATCAGAATGTTAAAATGAGAGTAATTAATTGAAAGTTTACGCTGTCTGTGACAAGAACACGTTACAACAAACAGTATAAGAATAATAGCATATAACTGATTAACGAAAATTAAGGTATATATCCCGTTGTTCAACACGTGATGGTTAAATAAACGATAAATTTAGCGCATTAGGATTAATCGATTGTAAATGGAACACAAAATATTTGTTGTTGTTAAGAAACTAGAGTTTAACAATTACTGCATTTTATTTATCCTATTCTGTGCTTATAAAGAAAGTCAGACGTGAGCGTGTATTTTGGGCTGCAGGCTCCAGACAACACACGTATACTTGTTACATAATTATCTGGGAAAATATTACATACAATAATTGTACCCACTAATCCTTGACCCCACCCCACCCCATAACACCGATATACGGTTCAAACCGGTTTGAAAATTGACATCGTCACCGGTTTGACATAATGTGCTGAAATTAACGCGAAAATCGAAATTTGTGATAGCTAAGTGATCTCAGAAATTCTCTCATGCAAATGTAAGCCAACCTTCAGCTGGCTATGAAGATATCTGATTTTTATTTATCCGTTTCCTCTTGGAGTATGAGAACTTAAAAAAGGTACAACTCGCAAATCTCAAGGGGATGGTGGCAACTGACAACCAACCCCACCCCTTGGCCCATACCCATGCAGGCTGCGGCCCTGATTCGGTTTGCAATTGTCGCCATATTTGTAATTGTATACACGCTTCACGACAATCGCACACGTCGACTATATAGAAGTAAAAAGTGCGTGCGTGCGTGCGTGCGTGCGTGCGTGCGTGCGTGCGTGCGTGCGTGGGTGGGTGCGTGCGTGCGTGCGTGCGTGCGTGCGTGCGTGCGTGCGTGCGTGCGTGCGTGAGTGAGTGAGTGAGTGAGTGAGTGAGTGAGTGCGTGCGGGGCGCGTGTGCCTCCGTGCGTAGAATCTCACCCTCGTGAATAGTGTCCTCTAGAAACCCTATTCTGTTTATCCAATTAGGATTCACGCAAATTAACATGGCATCTTCGATAATCGCCGTGATAGCGCTTGCCAGTTTCTCAGTAGGCGCCAGCTCTGCAGAAGATAAATAAGTGATGGCATAGTTATAAGCTTAATAAGTGATGGCGTACCATAGGCGTAGTGGCAGGGATGCGATCGCCCCACCCCACCCCACATCGTCCAATGTCTTCCTTTCCCGTAGTGTATCCCCATAGCGCTACCCACCCACCCACCCCCCCCAGAGATTGGCCCAACCTCTACTCCAGCACCCCCAGGTCCAAGTGCGTTCCCACACCCATGCGTACAGTACATATCTGAAATGCCTTAACATGTTTCAAACGCAAAATCAAACGTACTGCTGACTGAACATGATTGGATCGGAATACATTAAGGCAAAATATTCAGCAGAAAATTTCTTCAAACATGTTTTACTTAAAGACGGTACTAACCAACATGTTTCTTTTTGTTTTTTATGAGCTTTACTGTACTTCCGGGGTCACGTGTTTCTTAACCCTTTTCCCGTGGTATTTCAGTGGCTCAGTTTCAAGACACCGATACAGTAAAGTTCTTTGGAACCAGGCTTTGATTTAATATTTTGTTTTCAATAACCAGTTTATTGATGACCAAGAAAAATAAAAATCTGTATCTCAATTGTGTCAGATTTCCAGCATTTAGTTAATAATAAATCATGTCACGATAACCACCCATTACGGCCGACACGAAAACAAGCTCATCTCTCACAGCGGTGTTTGCCGAAAATGCTCCTATAGACAGCACATGTTTGTATGTCAATGGTATTTTTCATATTCTTGTTTTTTGCCTTGTCAAAACATGATAATAGGATAAGACTGGTTTCAAAAATATTACTTTATAGTCGTCAAACTGACAGTTTAAATGACATGATCCGGGACTACGAAAAGTATCAAAATTCCCATATCCAGCCGACTCACGCTATTGTGAGATTCTTTGAAGAGCAAAGGTCAAACTAAATCTTTTTTTATATTTGCATAACGTACAAATTGTGTCATCTAAATCTAACGTTTGATTTAAAATATTTTATAAATAAATTGACAGGAAATATTTTTAAGTAGTGATCCGAAACTGCCTGACATACTGTATCTATGAAAAAATTGCCAAAAAATGCCTACATATTTTTTATAGGACCACCTTGTGGGTTGGATGTTACAGGCATTGCCTGTAGTGTTCATTGTCAATGTGTAGGTCACTGTCACAACAACTCGAACTATGAAGATGTATGAAGCATCCGTTATGTGCAGTTTCACTATAATTTCTGAGGTTTATTGAGAGGTTTTGGAGAGAATTACTCAATAAAGCTTGCTCGGTTTGTATTAAATTCACAGTTTATCAGATGATTTTATTGAATTGTTATTTTTAACTTCACAACAATTGTCAGCTCTTGAATGTCATGCAAATGACATGTTATATGACTCTTAAATGTCGTCAGCCATGTTTAATTTACCCTAACACATTTTCCCCCAAGTGGGAATCTTGTAGAATTTTCTGGCAGCTAGTTAAGACACGCTGGTGTGGTAAAAACAATAATATGACTGTTAACCAAAATGTCAAGGTCCATGTCAATTTCTACTGGACTATTTATTGCCTCCCGAAGATGTTTGTTGATTTAGGGGCCAAAGGTAAAAGGTCCCCCGTTTTGCTGTTTGGCAGAAACAGATGTCTGTTGGCCTGAACGGTAAATGGACACATTAGAAGTAGCGCCATGTCACCAAGGTCATCCCTTTAAGGAAAATGTTCGAACTGCGTCTATGCACACGGTTTATTTAACCAAAAGAAGCAGGTTGACTTTGGGGTTAAAGGTTACGGTCATTTCTTAGCGTCAAGATAACCGTTTATGTGATCAACGTTAGAAGTGTCGGTTTTAGCAGAAATGAACTCGCCTTAATTACACAATTTCAATGATAATATTAGAAAATACTGTATGCCGAAACAGAAGTGCACACTATTAAAGTGGGGAGTTTTAGAAATGTCTTTTTCCTAAATGGCCCCCAAAATTGTTTATCGTCCGATCGATCAGCGCTTTGATAAACTCCTAATTGCTATAATTTCTTGATTAGGTATCAATTACATATTGGTTCCCTCCAATAGTTTTCGAGAATCTGTTTTTCTTTACCCAACGCGTCTCCCATGGAAAATATAGTAAATATATCAAAGTAGAGATGCGCGATATACCGATCTCACATCGTAAACCGGTTCAATATGTTGACGGTTTGCAAACAGCCGTAATCATGCTCAAACCGAAAAACCGAGTTTAACCGGTTTATCTTTTACTGAATAATCTTTTTTAAATTACAAATATTGCTGCTCAATCAGCCTCCGTAGTGGTCTTGAGAACTGTCAATTTGTCTACCCAAAGAAGTCTATTTTTGAAAATCTACCACTGCAATGACTGGCTCGATAACGAAACCAGACACTCTAGGTAAATTTTCAAAAATATCCTTCCTTTGTCTGCAAATTTCATGAGAAAATTATAAATATATTGACCAAATTTGTGGATTAAAGTGTCAAAACGCAGACCCAATTTGAACATACAAAACTGTACATTTTCGATATTTTCTATTCCCACTAAATTGCTCATGATGAATTGCTCTCTGTCTGTGAATCTTACAATATTTTGAAACTAATGTGACTGCAAGATGCTGCAGGTGTTTGTAGCACCAAATCTCAGTCAAATTACTTTCGAAATATTTAACTTACACAATAATATTTATAAAATTGTAAATAATTTACTTTATATTGATTTTTCGAATTCAGTGTTAGCACAATCTAATTGTGTATACAATGATTTCTCTCCTTAATTCTTGCGCGCATGATTGACGCGTGTTCAGTTTGTTATGGATGAATCACAGGCTTCGTGAATAATTCATTATCACAAGTCCGTTAAAATCACACGATTACCTATATCTAAAAGTTATTGCTCAAACCCTCTAATCAAAACAGGTAGTCCACATCACGCGTTCCGAGGGTTTTCTAAATTGTCGCAATTCGGACACAAAATAAACATGTTTATTGGCGATGTATTTCTGAGCGACCGAGTTATCTAACCATCTAAGCATGGTGTGGGTTAGTTAGCTTTGTTGTGATAGGTCTTTAAAGCTAAGATCACATGTTAGCGACCACCTCGACCATCCGTGGCAGTTTGCGTTATATACCGGTAATTGTCTTAATTTCATTGGCGTATGCTCTAATCCCGCCCACCTCTTGTAGCATTACAAAATCAGCATTACCCGATGTTTAACTAATGTAAACGATATCGATGACCGCTTGTCATCAGAATGTTAAAATGAGAGTAATTGGTTGAAAGTTTACGCTGTCCGTGACACCAACAATTTTCAACAAGCAGTCTAAAACTAATAGCACATTTCTTAACTGATTAACACAAAATAAGGTAAATATCCTGGTGTTCAACGGAACGATACATTTCGCACATTAGAATCAATCGATTGTAAATGGAACACAAATTATGGTTAGTCGGTAAGAACCTAGATTTTAACAATTACTGGCGCAATCAGAAATGAATTAAAAACCTTATTCATAATGATTATAAAGAAAATAAGTCGTGAGCGTGTATTTGGGATCAAAAGTTCCAAATAACACACGTAGAGTAAAACTTGCTACATGCTTCTCGGAAAAGATATTACATACAATAATTGTACCCACTCATCCTTGGCCCCACCCACCCCATAAAACGGATATACGGTTCAAACCGGTTTGAAAATTGACATCGGCACCGGTTTGACATTATGCCATACGGCGCAGCCTTATATCAAAGCAATATTTAAACTGCATTTGATCCTTGAGATTTAAAAGGAATGCCTGGAAACTTGGTAGATATCTAGCACATATTTGGCCTTATGGTGTCAATGCGTCAATCATATTTTCCACCAACAAAACATTCCATATTCTACATGTTTCTCGACGAAATTTCGCTGCTACTACTACTACTACTACTACTACTACTACTACTACTACTACTACTACTACTACTACTACTACTACTACTACTGCTATTACTGCTACTGCTACTACTACTACTACTACTACTACTACTACTACTACTACTACTACTACTACTACTGCTACTGCTACTGCTACTACTACTACTACTACTGCTATTACTGCTACTGCTACTACTACTACTACTACTACTACTACTACTACTACTACTACTACTACTACTACTACTACTACTACTACTACCACTACTACTACTACTACTACTACTGGTGGTACTACTACTACTACTACAACTACTACTACTACTACTACTACTACTACTACTACTACTACTACTACTACTACTACTACTACTACTACTACTACTACTACTACTACTACTAGTACTACTACATTTTTAATTTTCTTTTTTTTTGGTAACACGAGGGTTAGGGTTATGCGGAAATCCTTGCTATCCAAAATATATCGACTGAAAAGAACAGTAAACATGAAAACTCAAGAAAATCCAGAAAACAAAATATGTACGTGCGTGCGTGCGTGCGCGCTGCGTGCGTATGTATATGTGCTCCATAAAAATATATATTAATTAAAAATATAAATACAGGCCCATATTTTATGACCAATTTAAAACACTTAACATGTTATTTAACAAATCGCCCGGGATAATTAATTAATATTTGTCTTGTTACCAATGCGTAGGAATAATCGGCACACGTTGGCATTAATTTAATGAACAAAATCAAACATCTCTGCCGTCAAAACCCCGACTCACTTTACTTGGGGATGTAGTTTCCAAAATCATCCCGGGTTGTTTGTGATCTAGGTTAATAAATAACAAATAGCTTTACTGTTTATAAATGAAGTTACTCAACTTTGAGAAGCAATTCGAAAATTATCGTGGATCTAGGGTAATTCCAAAATTATCCAGGATCGTTAGCAATCTGTCAAAAATTGTGATCTTAGACCTGTCTTTTGATAGCACTGTTTAGTCTTCCAATTAAAAATAAGAAAAGACTGCTCATTATCAACCCTAATCGACTGGAAGAAGCAGATACCTAAAAGGCTGCAATAGCCTCCAGTTAGACACTTCATATATTTTGCCAACCTACATTAAAAATCTGTTCTTAAAAATGCCCTTTTCCATCAACATTAAGTTAGAAAACCAACATAGCAGAGACAAAACATATACATCTATCATAATCTATAACAGACAGAGACCTTGTATAATGGCAGTGGCTTAATAACAAGATTTTGGTTTTCAACATAGATCAGTTCACCTCTGCACCACGTGTCATTGAATACCTGGAGTTTCTGGGTCTTAACGAATTTCTCGCATTCTCCATTAATGCTACGTGAACACGTAGTATGAAACATAGCTTTCAATGCCTTCAGGTGATCGGATGTGATGCTACTGTTATTATTCTGAGCTAATGAACATCTATGCCGCCAAATAGTCCAAATGCCAATACTTATGCAAAATAAAATAACAACCTTATCCATCTTTAGTATGTGGATATCATCACGGTCCTGGAATAAACTCTCGTTCGCTGTTATCTTGGTTCTAGGTATCTTAAGATGGACTAAGATATTCTCTACATAATCCCAGAATCGAGACATTCATGGGATTCAGTAAAAAGATGGACCACTGTTTCCTCAACGGCCAAGCAAAATACACATTTATTATCATGGTCACAAGACAATTTGGCTTTTAGCATGAGATGTTTTACCCATAGCGTCCTATGGACTAATCTCCACACAACATCTCTTGCCTGATTTGGAATATTTTGTACGTGTATATTTTGCCATATCATCTCTCAGTCTAGAATAGTGTATCCATGTTGCTCCCAAGCAGAAATGCACTTGGGAGGCTTAATCTTCCTTGATAATAGTAACGTATACCAAATCTTGGCTGACATTTTGGATGAAAGTTTTGTATCATCATACCTAATTTTCAATCAGGAGATTCTTGATCAATAGACGCGCTACATAGTGAGGGCCATTCCTTAGATATTGCTCTCTGAATTCGAACAAACAGACGCTTAGCGTCAATTGGTCAGAGATTAGTGACGTTATTAATCTCATCTAAATACCTCCATTTCCCTCTAATGGGGGTAAATTAAATCAAAGATGTTTTTAATTCCGTTCCGTGTCATAGATGGATAATATAAAACTTTATCTTGGTAAACGATTTGGTTGTTGGCCCACAGATTAAAATTCAATGCAGACTCCCAGCGCGACGGAGGGTCTTCTACTTTAATAAACTTGTCAAAAGATTTCTTCAACTCCAGAAACAGTGGGGGAACTTGTTTATAGTTTTTAGGTGGGTCACTTGCGCAAAAGAAACTTTGAGAAGAAAATCGACGTATACGTTTTCTATTAGCGCTCTTGAAACATTTGCCCACTGGATATCAGAAGAAATCAAATAATTAAAATATTTGAAGCGTTAGATCTAATATCATATCGACAAGATTTTTCTTAACCCCACACAGGTTTTACCCGTCTATAAAAAATCCCAAACTATTTTATTAATCTCATTTTCAACAGGTAAATAAATGACAGAAGCTGTATACCACAACTGCGGTAGAATTAATGTATTCATGACCAAATTTCTACCAAATATTGTTAAATCGTTTACCAAGCAAGCATTAACAGCTTTCTTCATTTTGAATATTCTTTCTTCCCAGTTAATTACCTCATCACTTGCACTGAAATGTATGCTTAACATCTTAATTGTTTCAGCAGACCACTGAATATCAAGTGGCTTGCCACGCCTCTCTCGCCACTGTCCCAAAAATACGCCAACTGATTTGCTTTTATTGATTTTTAGACCAGAGGCCTTTTGAAAATCAAATAGGATATTATCAAGTTTATTAAAATCATTATTACTACCAGCAAAAACAGTTGTATCATCACAATACTGTGATGCCTTTATTGATCCCATAACACCATGGATATGTATGCCATGAAAGAGCCTATCTTCTCGTATAGCTGCTGCTCATGATTCCATTGCAATTATAAATAGCAATGGCGATAATGAGCAACCGTGGTGCACACCCCGCTCCAAAACGATGGGTTAACTTATAAAATCATTAACCAAATATCTGCTGCTGATAGTACCATACATAATCTTTACCCATTTGATGAAAGTAGGATCAAGCCCAAAATGTTCAAGGGATTTAAACAGAAAATCCCATTCCAATCTATCAAAAGCCTTCTCATTATCTAAGCCAATAACAGCTCCTGGAATACCATCCTTTCCAATTAATTGAATGGTATCTCTAATTAGAATTGTGTTGGTTAAGATAGACCAGCCAGGTATAGAGCATGTCTGAGCAGTGCCGATGACCTTATCCAAAACACTGGTAAGTCGTTTGGCAAGTGTTTTCGAGATGATTTTATAATCCACACAGAGGAGCGAGATATGTCTATAATTTCCTAAATTTGGTCGACACCCTTTTATGAAAATTAATCGTACAATGGCTTGAGACATCGTAGGCGTAAGTTTGCCTTGTGCAGAAATAACATTACCAACGTGAATAAATTCTGGTCCAATAAGATGCCTGTTGCTTGGCCTCGTTTCATGTATTAGAGAACTAGTCAAATCACCTAATGTTAAAGTGTCTTCGCAAAAATCGCTACTTGCATCTAAAAATACATCCGTAATATTGGCTAACATCTCAGACGCTTTTTTGTCAGCATAGCCATCTGATGATAGAGGTTCGCAACAGTTGACATGATTTCATTTTGTGATGTACAATTTTGACCATCTTTAGTGAAATTTTTGAGCAATTCAACTCCTCTTGATTTCTCAAGGCTGCAAAAAAACTTTGTAGCCTTTTCACCTTCAACATACATCTGAGCCCATGGTCTTATTTTGGCACCTTCAGCTTTATGTTTTTTCATTTCAGATATTTTTGTTTTTATCTTATTTTAATACTCTATGAAATGAACATCGCCATGTGCAACTTTACGTGAAATCAGAATCAGCAAGCGATCGAGAGCTCTTTATCCTTGCGTAGCTTCCTGGCTTTCTGAATGGAATACTGTTTCGATATATGAGTGAAGCCTGACTTCACGTTTTCCCACCAGGAAATCACGTCCTCTGATTGATTTTTCATACGTAGCTTAAATTGCCGAAAAGCTTTGAACACACAGGTGATAGTCACTGTCATTCAAAAGGTAATTATTAAATTTCCAGAATCCTGGTCCACGCTTAATCCAGTCACCATTATCTAGCGTAATAGCAGCCAGGCTATGATAAGAAAAGGTTAATGGATATATATTCGAGTTTAAAATATTGCCTTTTAGTGCTATTTGTATATATACCATGTCCAAACGAGATGCAATCTGACCATTAGGTGTGACTCTGGTAACTCACGTCCTTCAGGATGTATTACTCTATAAGAATCCAGAAGAAACGTCACATAATTGTTTTAGTAGATAATGAGATGTATCACCATAATTAGCCGAGGATCGTCTGTCCTTCTTACCATCTTCTTAGCATCTAAAACACAATTAAAATCGCCTCCAAGAATAAGATTTCCTGAATTCTTATGAATAGCTAAATCAATTGCGGAGAAAAACGTGGTGCGTTGGCAATGGGGAGCTGGTGCATAAATAGGCATGATATTAATGCGCGAACCTGAGAACTCAAACAACACGCTGACATTATCAGACGATGATGAGATAATGTTTATCAAACTAGGGCACTTGGGTAAAAATAAAATTACCACACCTGCACTTGAATCAGTGGCAGTAGAATGAAACGGCTCATCTTTTGCACGTTGCGTAAAGGTATCTGCCGCTTTGGCGCTTCGTAACTTCGTCTCCTGTAGCATAACTATATCAGCATTTGGATTTGATATCTTATCTAGAACTATGTGCTGCTTCGGTTTGTCATTCAAACCACCACAGAATTTATGTGCAAATGATCATTATTACCATTATAGTTAAAAATCTATATATAAAATTCATAGTAACTAATTTGATTTCGGCTTCTTGCTGTATCTCTTGTCTCGCCTAGTCCATTTCCCCATTTTAGCAATAAATTCTAGGTTTGCCAGCTCAGTACTTATCAGATGCTGATATCGGGAGATATCAGAATCACTGCGCATGTGTCTGTATCGTACCCCTTCTGTGTTATATATGGCAGTAAAATCTCGCTATTTCTGGAACAATGTAACACTATTTCACCAGGTTTCTGAGATGACTGCGTTTGCACAGAGATGTCTGACTCTGCAACTATGTCCTCTTCTTCACCATCTTCGTGACCAGAACATGAATCATCTATGTGTCTTTTAACGCCACATACCATATCATTCTGTACAGATTCAGTTACATGGGTTAATTCGAAGGCAGACTCACTTACAATAGACTGTGATCTAAGCTTAGTTTGACCCAAACACAAACTCTGTGAATCCTCAGCATCCATATCGTCATTGTTGTCACACAAATCAGCATCATCTTGTGGAATTGCATCACCGACATTTGTTGGAGGTGTCAGTGATAACCCCTCCTCCACCACATTAATTGCATCCACACGCTATACCAGAACAAGGTCCCTATTCCTGTGAGGGTGTACTTCCATTACAGTTGAAATAGGCAATGGTGTGACTGTGGTGCTGATATTCCCACCATCCACATGCGTGACGTCACTATAATTAGTCAGAGGAGTTTCCACAACTTTGTCACATCGCCATTTAAAATACTCAGAGGAGCCACAAAACAGGCATTTATTATTATATGGGCAGGCGCTCGCGAGATGCTCTGTACTTGTACATATTCAACATTCTTTTACTTGCCATCAATACCACAGGGGAAGAAAGAAAATGCCATCGATAGACAGTTTGCTTGGAAGCGGATTTACAATCTAGACCACCCAAACTCGTCCAATGCCGTTTTCCAGAGGTCTGTCAAATGTATATGTTTCTTTTTCGATTTTTGTCACCAGCCCATATTTAGCTATCTCTGCTGTGATACGCTCATTGGGAATTTCAAGAGGGGCCTTTACTTTCATTAGTAATTTATCCGAGTCAAGAGCCTCAATCTTACAAATCTGCCCATTTACAGTTAAACCCTCTTCAAGTAACTTTTCGTTAACTTCTTCTGAGCTAACTGTGGCGTGCCAAACATTCTTACTAATATTAATAAGGCCCTTTAAAACATTTTGTCCGGCGCCTACAATGTCTTTCAAACCGTGATACACATTGATCGGGCCAACATTCCACCCAGTAGTGGTAAGCCGTAGGCTCAATGGCTGCTTCTTCTTCTACTACTACTACTACTACTACTACTACTACTACTACTACTACTACTGCTGCTGCTACTGCTGCTGCTGCTGCTGCTGCTGCTGCTGCTACTTCTACTACTACTCCTACTACTACTACTACTACTACTACTACTACTACTATTACTACTACTACTACTACTGCTACTGCTGCTGCTGCTGCTGCTGCTGCTGCTGCTGCTGCTGCTGCTGCTGCTGCTGCTGCTGCTGCTGCTGCTGCTGCTACTACTACTACTACTACTACTACTACTACTACTACTACTACTACCACTACTACTATTGCTAATTGACGGTGTCAAAATTATTGTGAGTAACTTATATAATATTGCTTATTGTATTGTTATATGGATAACATTTACATATTACATGTTAATTCTATAATTTGTCTTTCCGGTGTAAGTATTATATTGGTTAAATTTGTAGTTGATGTATATGCTTGTGTCTGCTTGAATCTGAGTTTGTCTGATCGAGTTTTCCTTGCCTGATCAATTGCCTGTTTGATTGTTAGTTAGATTGAATGCTTGTCTGTCTGAATGGCTATTGCGGGGGGGGGGGATGGTCGTAAGCAGAAAGTAGGTTCATCTGCGCATTCGCGCCTGCTAAAGCGGTATTACGAACTAATTCAGTGCTTCCACCATATTGCTACGCAACGTAGGCATTTAGATTCCGAAACTCTCCCTGATGGGCTTAGCAGGAAGGTGGAAGAACGTCTTTTGTAAGCCAGCTATGCCAGATGATGACATTTGCTTAGCGATCTGGAATGTGAATGTTGAGTGGGCAAAACCTACCATTAAGGCCATGTTAAATCACTATAATGAGTATTAGAGCTGAAGTAGTCCTCACACAGACAATGCCACATTTGGACCTAGGTAGTGCTAAATCCAATGCTATACGCTGGGCCAAAAACAATTACAATCGAAAGCTCGACATTAATGCGATGAGTTCATTTTACGATTTTGTGTGACCAATGGATCCATCTCAGAGAGCAACTCCGAATCAAAATCTCGCACAAACCACGCTTCTTGTCACGATACCAACTGTAGCACCACAATCACAAATGAAAAAACGTCTCCTATCACCTACTAAAATTTCGCTGCCAATCACAAAACGCGTAGACAATAAGACATCTGCATTGCTACCATTAGATTCTGACCCTAGATATCTGCTATTTGAAGCGTCATTAATCCCACTACCTGATTCTCCATTAGGCAATCTAAATGATCCGAACGAATATCCGCCCTTACCACAGAGGGAAAGAGTTAATGGTAGCAAATCTGGTCCACGGCCCGGCGCTTCTCAAAAATCCCCTCAGAGCAGTCAATAATCGGGTCTCAAGACCCCATCCGCAACAGGGAAACTGACACAGCCTGGCTTCTCTTCAACTCCAGGTCCAAGTAATGCACCAGAGGTGCGTCCTATCAAATTTGGAAATATGCCCAAACAACCACCCATCTTGGAGAGAAACACATTTTGGAAATTTCATCATGAAATCAAAATGGACTGGCGGCTACCTATTCTCACGAACAAAGTACTCATCTGTGGAGCTTCCAACCTGATTCACATTAATGTTGAGCCCCACCCTGAAAACAAGTCACCTTCTACCCAGGAGCTAAATTGTATCATGCTAGAGAACTATTTCAAAAGTACACAGGATCATTTAGACCAGAGAAAATAGTGATTAACATTGGTATTTAATGATATGAATGAGCCCACCTCGAGTTAAAAACATAGATTAATGCTGCTTGTCAGTGCGATCAAGTCAAGATTACAAAAGACCGGGATTTATTTCACAAAGCTTAACTATACAAGTCAATTGACAGCTCAGCAGAGGTTGGCGATTCAGTCCCTCAATTCGAATCATCAAGATCTGTGACTGTCATTCGCGCACTTAGACTCTCCGAATTTAATGTTGTTAAGGATAACATGCATTGGACTGAAAGGACATCTAACTCTATGTGCTTCCACCATATTGTAACCTAACCCTATGTATTCTGCCTGGCTTAAATTCCTAACTTTAAACTAGACAGCGACCAAGGTAACATCCGACCGACTGGGCAGTAATATTGCCAATCTAAATGGCTCCCCATTAGTTGAAGCAGAGCAGTCACTGCTTAATTTCGACCTAACGTTTGTCCCAACACCAAAACCTAAAACAGGTTTGGATGCTCTTTTAGATAATGGCTGTATGGAAACATCTGAATTTCGTCACCATATTAAGTTAGCAGACTTCTTTCGTTACTCTAATAGTAACATTCCACCATTCATTGAAAAAACTGACTGGGCACCAAATGTAAACCTCGTTGACCCAGCGATCGAGGAAAGCATAGAACTCTTTAAAGAACATGTTAAAAATTCCACATTTCCTAACCATCAACCAAATATACCCTATGAGGAGCACCAGGCCCTAATTGACATGTCTAAAACAGCGAAATTGTCATCAAACCTGCAGATAAAGGATCGGCGACTGTAATAATGCTTAAACAGAACTATAAACGTGAAGCACAACGGCACCTTATTAACCCAAAGCATTACCAGAAACAAAACGAACCACGTCGGTAAACTAATTGTAGCAAGTTTTATGAGATTCTACAAAAATTGCTCGATAGCAAGAATATCACCAAAAAGCTATCGAGCAATTTTTGTAGAATCTCATAAAATTTGCTACAATTAGTTTACCGACGTGGTTCGTTTTGTTTTTGGTAATGCTTTGGGTTAATAAGGTGCCGTTGTGCTTCACGTTTATAGTTCTGTTTAAACATTATTACAGTCGCCGAACCTTTATCTGAAGCTCATATTGTTTGCATAGTCACCAAACAAGAGATTTCCCTTTCTCCGAGATCTAACAATACTCACCATTCTATTACGGACCCAGCCTCCCAGCCCCACGGAGGCAAGCCGTGGGTATCTCTTGTTTGGTGATTATGCAAATAATGAGCTTCATGGCAAACGGGTACTCGGTAGTTGGGAGCCGAGTACCCGGTTCCAGGAGTCGGTAAAGCTTACTAAGTCTATAGTCCTAGGGCCCAGCTACCCAGGCTAGCTGTATCAGAAGTAATAGTATGGTGAGTATTGTTAGATCTCGGAGAAAGGGAAATTGAAATTTTCTTCATTCTCTTATCGTCAGCTCCAAGCAGCCAGAGTGCGCTTAGCCAATCAGCGATCAATAATCATCTTCGCTGTCTCAGGTCAATTTCGGAGAACTGGCACTGTGTAGAAGCGTTACAGGCCTATAGCTATATACATACATAGCGACTATTGCTGTAACGCTGAGGCCGCTCTACTACAGTTTAAACGTGACTATCTGATATCTCAATTTTACAGTAACTATACAGGGCGTGTTTGATTTGTGGGGGATTTGACTGGAAGTTGCTGCTGCCTCGGGTGATAGCAGTTTCCAGCTGAATTTCTTTCAAAATGAACTGTTGAATATTGCATTGAATTGTCAAAGTTTTGCGTATTACGTCGGTTGTCACGCTACGAGTAGTTCAGTAACATTGGTATGTGCGTGCGGGGTTTCTTGGTGTTTGCGTGCTTGTGTGCCTGCGAGCGTGCCTGTGTGTAATGTGGGTGCATGAGTATGTGCGTGTGTGCATGTGTGCGTGGATACGTGCGTGCGAAACATTTAGCTATTATTTATGAATCACTTGGCTGCTTTTGTCTGAACGTATACGGTTGGAAGGGAGGGGTCGGTTTTAAATATATCTCCTGTCCTCTTCTGGATAATCTCCGCCCAATTTGCACGTGCTGGGGTCGATTAAACCTTTGATTTTTTTGTTATACAGGTATGATTTTGAGATTGGTTTGACTGTTTTGTTGTTACCTATGGCATCAGTCAAATTAGTTTCAAAATATTCAACAAGTTGATGATCGAATGATAAATTCATCAAAGACATGCAATTCGTACACTTGACAGATTATTTTTGTTTGATGATGGATTTAAAATTATATTGTTAGTGATCTCGTCATTGACGGGTGCATTATCATTATGACGTCATAAACCCGAGTGGATAATTGTTTCTATTTCATGATATTTAAAGTTAGTTATGTATGGATATGTGTCTGATTCGGACTTTGCGTTGTCCGGAACGTGTATATGTGTGCTAGGTATGTTTTTTATATGTCATTGATTATTTTTGTAAATACAGTGCTTTAATTATTTATTATTTTCAAAAAGGACATTGACCTTTTCTGATTAATTTGGTTCGAGATGGTAAGTGTATTTTTTCTTGCTGGTTGTCTACTTGTGTGCGGGGAGAGGTCTGTCTTCGTGTGTATTACCACTGGAATGACTGACTCAGTTATTGAGCTGGTCGTTTCGGTTGTGGAATCCTAGAGATAGGCTTCTTTGGGCCTGCAGGTGTACTTTCTCTGTTCTTGGCCAGTGTTGTTATGTAGGGGTTTGTGAGTGGGGTGGGTGTATAGATGGATTAAATATGGAATGGGAAATTGTAATTAACACTAAAACGGGGCTCTTTTGGGATGGGTTTTGGCTAAGAAACGGGTTGGGGAATTATACATAGTTGTATTTTTGTGTATATGGGGATTGTGTAGATTGTGAAAATTGGGGATTGGTGGGTTTTAAATGGGGTATGGGGAAATGTACAGTTTTGTCTTTTAATTATTTGTTATTTAATTATTGAGGGTTTTTTTTGGTTTTTTGGGTTTTTTTAATTTTGATTTATGTAACAAGATTTTGAAAGAGAAAGAAAGATAAACAAATAATTAAATAAATCTAAAAATAATAAAGGAAATATGATGATAATGTACGCCCATATGCAGCCGGTGTAATGTCTGATCCAGGGGATGTGGACCCCTGGCCTGTGTAGGACTGCCGCCACGGTTTCCATGGGATGGTGATGTCTTGGATTGCTAATCAGACTGAGCCTAAATTAACAGGAAGTGGCTTTATTGGAATTTATGGTATATTATAGGTCATTGTGACCTGAACTTATAGGGGTCATGTTGTGATTCTTGCGGTAATGCGTTTTTATGTGTGTGTGTGTGTGTGTGTGTGTGTGTGAGTGAGTGAGTGAGTGCGTGCGTGCGTGCGTGCGTGCGTGCGTGCGTACGTACGTGCGTGCGTGCGTGCGTGCGTGCGTGCGTGCGTGTGTGTGCGTGCGTGTGTGCGCGTGCGTGAGTGCGCGCGTCTATGAGTGTGTGTATGTATACGGTAGTGTAGGTGGGCTGAGTGTGGCTGAGTGTAGTTGATGACTGGGTAGCTTATGTTGTATGGTGGAATGGATAGCATTGGGATAATGGCGAGAGGTTTTAATTAGGTGTTCTTGATAATTTGTGTTAAAGTATTTAGGGCGACTGGTGTATTAGGAAATCAATTAATATTCTAAAAAATAATTTCTCTTATTGCATATGCGGATGCTCGTTAGACCTGGCTTTTAGGATAATGGTTTTAAAGGTGTATGATGCAATGGGGGAACAGGTCATGTGGTCAGCCATTAGGCGTGTAACTTTTTGAACATCCTTTTTGCTTGCTAGTCTGGGGCTTTTCCAGGCACCACCTATATGGCTACGGGTTTTGTTTCTCGTGCCTTTTGCACCAGATTCGTAATGTACGTACTGATTTCCTAAAAAGAAGGGGAAAAAAATGTTGGTGCCTTAGAAACCAACAACTTAGGCCGTGTTCACATTAGAATAGCTAATCCGAAGGAAGGCCAATCTATCACAAATACTCGTTTTATTCGTGTAAGTATTCACACTTACACAAGTTATGACAACTAAATGAATATTTGCTTTAGATCGGACTTACTTCAGTCTTACTTCGGATTAGCGCACTAGTGTGAACACCACCTTCGTCAAATTTTCATTCAACTCCGTAGCGAGAGTCGACTAATAATTATGATGATGATTTTAGAATATAGCGGCTGAAAGATGTTGTAGCAACAAGTTTCATTCAAAGTAGTATCAAATCTGTACCAGGTAGTAATCGCATTACCTAATAATTATTTTGACAATAATTTTACTGAATGATGTTGCTGTCATTGATAGCAATAACTTTCACGCAAATTATTGTCAAAATATATATAAAAGCTTTCTCTAATTGTCTTCTGGAAATTGACACAGTTGCGCTGAACAGTATTGAAATGCAGGTCGTCGAATGTACTTTCGTGAATAGTACGACCCATATGTCACATTGTGACCTGGGAGTACTTCAACAAACTTGAAACTTGAAACTCTAACCGGTACTGAAAGTCATAAACAGGTCACGTTGAATATAGATTTCAATCCCTTATTAGCGGACAGCCAGAAACGTAACGTACACTACAGACTGGTGCATAAAATATAAACGTTAGCTGCTATGAAGTATGTCACAGAATTCCAGGAAATGACTTTGCAGCGTTTGAAAATACTGTTGCTCTGAAGCCTCTGATAGACAGCAACAGATTACAGCTACATCGTTTAAAAGATAGAGTTACATTAGGTATCCCCATATCATGTTAAAGCCGTAGACACCGCTATAAATCACGATTAGCACCGGCCGGGCGGCTACGGAGCTTGTGCCCTGAGTACTGAAATTACAATTACAATGTAAATCATATGGTAGAGTACTGTTTAGCATATTCTGCTTACTTCTTTTCTGCCAACACTTTACTGGTGAGTGTATTAAATATCATCTAATTTTAGTCAGTAATAGTTATGAAATAACTCTTTATTGCCAATACCGATTTCTGCAGTTGTCTGGTGATTTGCTGACCAAAGTAAGACTATTTTTTAAAGTTTTTGAATGAAATGACTAAGCCAGTCAGTTCATTTTCAAAGATATTCTGTCTGGAAATTGATATTTTCTCTATGAGAAACAGAAATTTTATTGACAAAGTTTAAGCATTAAAGTGTTAATTAGAATGAATGACATCTCAAAAGACTACATTATATCTGTGTCACATTAAGCATGGACCAACAAAGAATGGTCGCTTAAGACAAATGGTCCGGAATGTGCAGTTTCATGTCATACTATTTTGAAGGGCGCAAAACAGTCTGGTTACTCCGCTTACTCGAGAGGCCGTCAACTGCCAGATGTACATTGCCATTAATAGCGCTGGAACAGCACACTTTGATCCACGACCTGCAGTTTCAAAGTTCTTGCAGAAGAAGGAGCGTCGTTGCAGTGTTCCAAATAAAGAACTGTACCGAAACCGAGATTTTGTCAAGAAATTCTTTGCTAAAGACAGTACAATTTGAGTCAATCTGTGGTGTCTTAGCAAAGAAATTAAATGGACTTTTTTCTTAATGTCTCTACTGAGTATGTCAAACCTATAGCGGACAATTCACCTTAACGGTTTTAACTATGCCCCGCCCATCTCTATCTAAGTTCGACCCACACCTCGTTCATGTTGGAATCGATCTCTGAACACACTTGCTATCATTTCCCAGAAAACTACACATGCACATGTAAGCTGTTGAATATTTAGAAACTAATTTGACTGGTGCTGTTACTGCCTAAGGCAACAACAGCGCCCAGTCAAATTAGTTTCAAAATATTCAACAGCATGTTTATTAAATAGCAACGAAGTACAAAGACATACAATTCTACATCATTATTACGTCATACGAGGTCAGATGATGGATGTATGCTCTGGAAAGGTGTATTGCTTTTGGGGATGTAAGATGACGGGTCTTTAAGACAGGCGGTCATAGGACCACTCTTCTTAAAGAATTATCATCTTGTGTGAAGTTGTGTCCCCACCCCATCACTGCCAACAGCCATTTACAATGTTAAATGATTTGTATTCAACATTCACTTGCTTATTGAAATCACTTTTTGGCGTGAAAACGTCGGCGCAATAGATACGGTTACCTGTATCTGTTCTATGTAACTCTGTCTGTTGCATAAATACATTGAATTTTATTAGCATTTTTACCGTTTTTGCATTTAACCTCCGGCATAATAATTACTATAGTAGCTGTTTCGTCACTCTCCAACGGGCTACATGCAGGCATTCCGCATAATAATGTGAACATACTGCCGATTAGTCATACACAATCACAATGTACAATGGCAATTGATACGGGATTGAATGATTCACCCACAAATGATGTAATTCACTCATCATTCGGTCTAAATTCTATTGCACTCAGTCAGATTTGCGTAAACCGATGCATAAAAAATATTAATTACATGTATGCCGTGTGATAACTATAATTAACAATTTTGCACATCAGTTCAAGCAAATCTGACTTTGAGCGCAGTGTGTTGATGGTGTTGTTTCGCCACTCAGAATGCGGGAAATTGCTTCCCAGAGCATCTCATTTGCATGCCCCCCCCCCCCCCACCACCAAAGAGAGGGGGTAACGAGTTACCACTCTCACACACTCCAATGACCAATGTCGCCCAGTAAAATTTGCTTAAAAATTCACTGCAATAGTTACAACGATTATGGAGTCAGGAAATTGCATGATGGATTGGATAGCGTTGCATAGTGGGCAGCATAGCATGCTGGGTAAATTCAACATAAATCAGCAGGCATCTCATATCTCCTGCAAAAGGTCTATATTTAACGGGACGCGAGAACGTTAACTGCTGATATTGTGCACACGAAATGCATTTGTACATCAGCGTACATTTCAGATGAGAGCCGTGCCACTCACAGGCATACGCGTAGTGTCACAGGTCAAATGCGAAAGTGCAATTTGAGTTTTAGACCAATACGTACCGATTTAGACTATCTGAACAGTTGAGTTTGTGTGTAAACACCATCGCAATTCGAAGGTTATCTGGCGGGGGGGGGGGGGCATGACATGGCAGATTAGTGGCATGCATACTACTGGATAGTACAAAGAGATTGGCAGACAATTGAACATTAACTACGCTGTCATCAGTCGTTGTCCATGTTCACTCTCGGGAGGAAGCTGCATGCTGGTGAGACCAATCAAACGTCCGCTACTCACTCCACATCACAAACAGGAACGTCTTAGGTGGTTTACCATAAGAGCGCACTGGAACCTAACATCCCAGATGTGCGTACACTGGTTAGATGAAAGTCGGTTCCTGCTTCACAACAAATGGTCGAACTCGAGCTGGAGGTCTAGTGGCACGGCTTATGACCAGTGTAACATTCTATGGCGGGTGGGTGGGGTGAGGTGATGGTATGGGGGTGAGGTGGTGGTGGTGGTGGTGGTGTATATCTCCTTTGACCGTAAGCTGGAACTGGTGACTGTACCTGGATACAATGGGCCTAGATAACGGGAGGCGATCTTGGATTGAATTGCTCTTGCAAGCTCTCATAACTTCATGGATGCCATTGCTCAACTTCATCGTGCCATAGCAGTACGCGACTATCTGCGGCGGAATGCCATTGAAACTCTACCATGGTCTGCGAGGAGCCTTGATATTAATACAATAGAACATGTATGGGATGGTTTGGGGCGCTTGGTGTGGAAGGGGGGGGGGGTCTTCCTGTTTAGAATTTACAGGACTAGACACAGGCAATGCGCGCACTGTCAGCTATAGACATATTTGACTGTTACTTACCCCCGTATATCCATTCAAGAACCACGGTTTCTGTCAGATCGCTGTGAGGTGGACCCGGTGCTAACCCGGGGTTGATCTTGATAACGTGTCCTACAATTGCTTGTAGGAGTCCCTGGTAGATGATGCTGGTGATGGTGTGATCGCCATTATCAAACTGATGCTGGTAGTCGTTCAAACGAAAACCACTAGCCGGGTCAAAAATAACCAGAAGCGTCACCAGGACAACAAATGGTTTGATCATGATGAAAGAGGCGTGAGCAGCCTTGTATCCGATGCGCGTCTCTGTAAGAAATATTCTTTATTGTAATATCTTGAAACTAATTTAATTGGGAAATTGTGTTGCATATGGTTCTAAATATTCAACATCTTATCTGCATAATTATCTTAAAATTGGAATTTGTGACCTCGCTTTTCAATGTGTTAACTCAAGTATATTGATATGGATAGTCTTTATACATTGAGCAGCCCACCGTCTTTTAAGTGGCGCTAAATATGTCGTGATTCTTTGCATCTGTTACGGCGAATGAACAATTTTTTTATCTCATTTTAGCCCAAAACGGAAGACAACATACAATGTACGAAATGCTCTATTGAATATTTTGAAACTAATTTAACTGTTGTCGATAATTAATGTTATATATAATGCGTTCAAACTCGTCACTATTCGATATTCAAATATTTAAATGTTTAAAACAATATTTTATAGGCCTACCAAATGTACACACTTTTCTTGCGGTTCATGGATATAGAATGTAAATACATGAAGGATCCATTTTAGCCATGCCCGGCCCATTTCTAGCTAAGCTATTACCATTTCTAGCTACGCTACGCCCATTTCTGGACGCATATTTGAATCGATTTAAACGCAATGATCCTGAACGAATTCAAGGTAACTGTACAGGTATGCGCTTGAATATCTGGAAACTAATTTGACTGAGATGTACTGCTTTTTGGCCACAACAGTTCCCAGAGAAATTAATTTCAAAAGATTTAACAGGACGTTTATTGAATTGTAAATTCATCAAAGACATACAATTCAGACACTTTTGTTACAGACCATTGCCATTTTGTGACGGACTTACGTCATATTGATTGTGACGTCAGATAGCAAGTGGCAATACTTGATTGAGAGATCGGACCCTTCCATATAATCTTTAGTTTATCAACTTCTATAATAGTTAAATAATATGCTACGTTTAGTAAGTGTAGGCCTATCGTTTTCTCATTTCATAGTCATGTTTAGCAACAGGTTACCACAGTAGCCCTATAGCTCATGATTAAGTTAACATGTTTCCAAAATAAAAAACCAGAAACATACTTAGTTAGTATAATTTTGAAAGCAATGTAAGAAATTTTCTGTTGAATGCTTTGAACATAATTGGATTGGAAGAGATTGCTTCCTAAGGCAGCACTGTCTTTCAATCCAATTATGTTCAAAATATTCAACAGTATCTTTTGTAGTACGTTTTATTTTGTTTTAAAAAATGGTACTAAATTATTTCTGAGTTGTCCTCTCTACGTACCTATGATAGCCCAATCCTTGAACTGTCCCAAAATGACTCCGATTTGAGCGAGTGATTCCTTTTTATACAATGATATTCTGAGATGTTGTTTTGTTAAGTCAGTACATTAGGCCTACTTGTTATTCAAATCACCGTAGCGTGAAGATGACATTGATTTCTTGAACAATATATGGAGGAGTGGAGGTTTTATGTTCCGTCATATTACGGCCAAAAGGGGAATATGATGCCTACCCCACCCCACCCCCACCCCCATCCACCTCCATCCAATACGTCACTATTCACAGGGATTGGAGGTAGCTGTGGTTGAATTGGGCCGGGCCCCTGTTATCGATTCTTTCTAGAATTCAGATCAGATTAGCAATATAAATCTCACTAGACACCACTGATTTTGTTAGTCTACCAGGCAAATCTTAAAAGAAGCCTCGTTAAGGAGTTGGCAAAACTGTCAATGGTACCACCTTTAGGCGGGTTTCATGATGTGGCTTATCACCAGCTTCTGGAAGTGGTGCACTTATGTTTTAACAGAACTGTTTCTAGGGTAACCACACAATTTCCACAAATAACCAAAATCATATAACGTTCTTACTGTTGAGGCTAGAAACAAAATTTTGGTCTTGAATGAAAGCTCTCGCAGTCCCCTAACCAACGATGCCATTCGTTACTAGTGGTAAGCCAATTATGAAGTCATAAACATGAAAATAGCATCTGTTACATTTGTTAAGTTTTATATATTCGCTGCACATTTTTGACGGATATTCTCAACACATATAGTGCCATTTAGAAGTGAAATATATTTCTATTATCAAGAATCTTCATCGCATGTATAATTATGGTGTATAGGGTCTAGAAAACATTGATTAACCCTTAGTTTCCATGGTAACGTTAAAAACGATGACGGAACAATCCTATTCCATTGTTCAAATGGCTGGTTTTGATTATACTGTGAACACAATTTTTTAACAGAATGAAAAGTGTGTGATTGCTATAAATAATTCTAGCATTCCTAATGGACCTTTCCATTTTTGGCTATGCCCCGCCCATTTCTAGCTAAGCTCCACCCACACCTCGCTCGTGTTGGGATCGATCGATCTCTGAAATCCCTGACTAACAATTACCAGAAAACTATACAGGTAAGCTATTCGGGTATTTTGAAACTAATTTGACTTGGCCCTGTCGTTGTCTATGACAGCAACAGCGTCTAGTAAAATTAGTTTCAAAATATTCAACAACATGTTTATTAAATAGTAGAGACATACAATTCGTACAACTTGTCGGACTATTAAGAATTAAATAGAATCATTTATGGTGTAATGATTATGACGTTATCCTACACGCCGCTTAGCTGAGTATGCTGATAGATGGACACTCTGGAAAGGTGAATTACCATTTAGCTAGTTTGTAGATCCTTATGACGTCACATACGGTAAAAGGGTATGTTCATGACTGTCCGGCGACATACCTATGGCCTAGTTGTCACTATAGTCGCCTGCACAAGGAACAAATGCTTTTATCATTACGAATGGTAGAAGTACCTTATGTTTGACTCGCGTATGAAGGTCACAAAGTAAGCAATATGTGGCTTTCCAAAATAACGTTTACTGTTAATAAGTCTAATTCAGTGACCCACAACCCCACACCCCACCCCCACCCACCCATTATTTTCCAGAACTTAGTCTATGTTACGTCGCCAGTCCATTGTAAACCATAGATGTGTTGAACTCAGGTGTCAGTCTACATCAACGAAATAGTCAGAAGATGTGGTTATAATCAACTAAATAAATAACGTAGCTGAACCATTACGCAGATCGCATCATAACGTTGTTAACATGATCCTCTACCAGGCTGCTGATGATAGTGATGCCCTGTCGAAATTTGGGAGTATCCCTATATCAAACATTAGATTGAGAAATATGCAAAAAGGGACAAACTCGGCACTATCTACAGCATACAGATATCGGCGTGAGATATCCCAAGTGAATCTGGATTGGTTCAACGTCCGCACATCAGATGCATGGTCTTAATCAGGACTTTAACCTATTGTCGCAGATGCATTCGATGTCCCGATTTATAGGGAAACACATTGCTGTATCTACAGTCTGCATCTCACTCGCTAGACCAGAATTGTACATATCTCGTGTACCATAAGGCTATAAATCGCAAGATTCAACGATTAGATGCAGGAACCCAGATGAATGGATAGTTATCATATTGAAATTGGAGGCTTGTACCATGCACTGAATGGACCTTTCCATTTTTAGCTATGCCCCGCCCATCACTAGCTAAGCTCCACCCACACCTCGCCGTGTTTGGATTGATCGATCCCCGAATGCCCTAGCTATCAATTTCCTGAAAACTATGCAGGGAAGCGGTTGAATATTTTGTAACTAATTAGACTGGGTGCTGTTGCTGCCATAGGCAGCAACAGCGCCCAGTCAAATTAGTTTCAAAATATTCAACAGAATATTTATCAAATAGTAAAAGCAAACAATTTGTACAACAGCCCATAGACCGTCATCAAATATACGTTCGTGACGTACTTATCGACGTCATTCATGACGTCATTCATTATGATGTCATTGTACACGCCACGCAGTTCATTATGACGTCATATGATGGGTGGGTACTCTGGATAGGTGAATTGTGTGGGGGTTTTAGAAAGAATATTCATGTGGTACCTAACATTTGTCAGCCATGACATGAAGTTTCAGACATATAATCAAGGAGGTAGACTCCAGAAGCTGATGAACGAAGGAATCTAAGGATCATCAAATGCTTCAGTACAATGCTCCGTCCCTCTAATGGAACATATTCTTTATCTTCTTAACCATATCATCCTGAATAGGGCTGAGTATTGCACCGTGATATTTGAAGATCTCTAGCATGCACATGATAAAGGCAGAATGCAGCTCAGAGATCTCTAGCCGATTTCTTACATTATTTCTGAGATCTGGACCCATCTAGTGGGGAAACTCATAAAGAAAGACAATAGTTTTTTGGACTCATTTGTATTCTAAGAAAACTATGATTCACCCTTATCACCGTTCCTCCTCGATAACTTTGTGTCAAAACGGGATCATAACAGGTCCTTGGAAATAGAAACATTTACAGAGAAGATTCAAATTGACTTTCAGTCTGGATCTGCAAAGTATATGCGCTGTATTGACGTTGCTGAATATTTTTAAGAGATGAGAAACCAGAATTGTAAACAGATCTAACTGAGGAGAAATGTGTAGTTTACTGGTATGCGTGACCATTCAGTGGAGTTGGAATACCATTGTTATTAAACAATTACTAAACAAAGACTTAGGCAAGCACAGATACGTTTGTGCTACGGATAAGGCACTTGCAAGATATTATTTGACTGCACATCTAAAAACATTTGTAACCACTAGAACAATACAATAGATGAATCCAGTCTATCGATCAATCACATCCCGTTATAATCAAGCACGTCTCGTGTAGGCTGACTTCATAAACAATTACGTCATGAATGGCCTAATTAAATACGTCATAAACGTTTACTAGGCCGTCAAGTTGTTCGAATTGTATGTCTTTACTATTTAATAAACACTTTGATGACTATTTTAAAACTAATTTGATTTGACGCTATTGCTGCCGTACAGCAACAGCACCCTGTCAAATTAGTTTCAAAATATTCAACAGCTTACCTTAACAGCGATATATATATATATATATATATATATATATATATATATATATATATATATATATATATATATATATGGAAATTGATATGCAGGGCTCGATCGACCCCAACACGGGCAGAGCGCGGGCGGAGCTTAGCTAAAGATATGTAGAGCATCGCTAAAACAGGATTCATCCATTGAGTTGGTTGCATCAACCTGATATTGGTGACCAGATTGTGGTGACCTCCACAAGGATACAACCAAGCGTCGTATTACACCATATAATACCACCACACAGGAAATTATCAACGTTGTCAACAAAAGAATGGACAACCATTTCCTGTTTGAGTCCGCCATTACTCGAAATAATAGGCAACCTCTTGCAAATATTGTCACTTCACTCGAAACATTTTACAGTGGCGGCCACTGAGTGGCCTAGAGTAAACAAATGAATTTGAAATCAATAGACTGAGACATACTTTTATAATATGATTAGTAAACATAATCGTTGCATATTTACTATTCTCAAAGGAGTTGCTGCTGAAACAAAACAGAAGATACAGGCAACGAATATTGATGGGCAAAATATTCACCAAACTGGCAGACCTTGAACCGTCCTGTGATGTGGACATACACGAATTATTATTATTACAGTAAGAATTAACGTCGGTTCCATTTTCTCTCTTCAATTTAGTTAGGTGTCTCAGAAAGATACCGAAAATTATCGCACTGCAGTGGCCTGAAAGTTAAATATTATTTAACATTGGAAGATGCTTGTAAAAGTCTTGGAACATTTATTCCGCGTAAACATAACGTTCATATGATCGCTGTTATATATATATATATATATTATAGCTTCAATTCCAAGGTTACTTTAACAGCGATCAAATGAACGTTATTTTTGCACGTAATAAATGTTCTGAGATTGTTACAAATATCTTCTATCACTAAATAATATTTCAAAACAGAACTACTTAGTTGGAAATATATCTGGATTATATATATATAACATTTATTACGTGCAAAAATAACGTTCATTTGATCGCTGTTAAAGTAACCTTGGAATTGAAGCTATAATCAATACTATTATTTTCTAGCTTCACTAATAAGTAAGCTATACGACTGTGGGAATTTCTGATGGCTACCAGGAAACAGTTCCGACCCACATCCACCCTGGTGATGATACCCATAGACCATCCTAACAGTTTGTACCATTGACATTCTTCTACCCAACCACATGTGCAAAAGGGCCGGATTTAGATTTGACTCACTGGTAGAGTCTTAGTGATCCGACCTGCGAATGATCTAGAGTTGTCCCGCTTGCATGTCTGTGCTGGTTTACAATCAGCATGGGATGGTACGCTACATGGGATTCTGGTGCAGTTCGATGGTAATGTTATCGGATTCGCTACCATTTTGCTTAAGATATATGGTATAATGTCATCATATCATTGGCCAACGCGGTAATACACATATTTTGTTACAGTCTAAGATAGGCGCATATCCAGCTGGGTGTCCAAATGTCGGTACAAACGGTTAGCAAAGATCAAACAGGTTTTGACATTTGGTGTTGGCGATTAGTTGCAAGCTACCGATTGCAATTATCAGACGAAGTTCACTGTAGACAAGAGATTTCTCATGCAACTGTCTCGGAGACAGATATTCGCTTCAAATTTGGATTATAAATCACTGACGTTCTTCAAAGTTTGATAGGCCGTATTTATATCTTCAGTCTGCACGCTGCATCATGGGGAACATAGCTTTCCAGTCCTTCTGGAAGCTATGAATTCGTAGATCAAAGATGCCCTTGGTAAAAAGACTACGTTTATGCAATGCAACCTGCGTATCCTTGATGATGTATAACTGTAACAGCTGGGCAGCTCCAAAGGCAGCTCTAGACAAACTTGAGGCCTGCCACTGCAAACACCTACGCACCATCACTGCACCATCACTGGACACCGATGGATAATTTCCAACGATGCACTATACAAGATGTGTAATACGCCGCCGCTGTCTGTAAAAGTCGCCCAGCAAAGATGGTCCATGTTTGGCCATGTGCTAAGGATACCAGAAGACACACCAGCACAGAGAGCCTTGTAATTCTCCCTACTAGGAGCCAGCAAATACAGAGCCAGGAGAGGACGTCATTGCATAAATCTGCTAAGTGTGCTACGAGGTGACTTCAGGAAAGCAGGATTAGGTACACTCAAGTCAAGAATGGACCCGAGGAAGCTAAGGATTTTGACTGAGGACAAGACACAGTGGGCAAAAGCGAAGAAGGACTGATTGCAGCTGTAGGATGTTTCTACTACTACAGCCGCAGAATACAGTAATCATACATACATATCTTCAGTCCGACGGATGTTATGAATTTGGTAGTCAGGCAGCGGTCGGCTACCGTTCCGCATAGCCTGGTGATATTGTTCGTTATAAAGGTGTTTGGCGCGTGCATAGGCTTGCATTACCCTCTCAAACGTAATATTTTCCAAATGCATTGTACATCCCACAAAGCACTAATAGCGACGGATCAATTAGCTATCAAAGCTATGTCGGCCTACATTTCAGCATAACGGCAACCTATTGGTTTGCAAACAATATGTGATCTATCAACGCGACCGTCTGGTAAAAAACAAACAATATGTCATCTATCAGCGTGACAGTCTTGTCAAATACAAACAATATGTTATCTATCAGCGTGACAGTCTGGTCAAATACAAACAATATGTCATCTATCTGCGTGACAGTCTGGTCAAATACAAACAATATGGCATCTATCTGCGTGACAGTCTATTTTACCAGATGCATCCTTGATCCGCAGATCCATAGGCGACCCCAGAGAGTGGACGAGGTGCGCGAGGCGGCACGTGCCCCGTCCCCCACCCCCACCCTTGCCTTACATATAATGTAATATGCATAAATTATCCATATACACCATGAAACAAGCTTGCCGACATCCGCACCTTTCGCCGGTATACTATTTAATAGCATGTATCACGATTATCATCTTCAAAAATTTGTTAATTTAGTCACTGCGAAAATATGGAGCAGTCTGAAACATACCGTGACATTCTTTTCCAGGATTCGTTCCGAAAATGGCGGGAAAATACAGTAGACATCGGCGGCATCGCTGCATCGCTGTATCAAAGATAATATATATATATATATAATCATATTTATATATACAGTGCTCTGAATACCGGATTACTCCTAGACTACCTCTAGCATGCTATCACAACTTACGTAGCAGCACTGTGCCCAGGGAATCACGATGGTG
Organism: Chaetoderma sp. LZ-2023a; assembly: GCA_034401795.1. NCBI lineage: Eukaryota > Metazoa > Mollusca > Caudofoveata > Chaetodermatida > Chaetodermatidae > Chaetoderma > Chaetoderma sp. LZ-2023a. Next base: position 84,272,483 of record CM067371.1, on the reverse strand, counting down.
AAGATTAATTTTACAATAGGCAAACTGCCTTACTTATACATTTCGATGGACCCTAAGTTCTATACATATTAAGATATATAGATATATACATATCTTAATATATATTATTTGTTTCACTGATTCTTCTAGGCAGGTTATAAGCACAGCTTGATTGGTCTGGATAACCAGTCCGCCAATCAACATCTGCTTATTTCCTCCTAGAAGCTTCTACATGTTACTGTTGGTCGATCTGACCAATCCATGATCGTTCACTCTCGATTTTCACTTTGAAACATGTTCTTCTTTATTCTTTACCACAGAGTTTGATCGATGCTCATTGATCATGACGTCATCTCGACTAATCAAACTCTGGGCTTCTCTTCTATGGAGCTACTGCTGCACAGGGTCAAAGCAGTGTTGGCTGATTCTGATTTGATGTGATAAACCGTCAACTAACTAACAACATTGTAGAATGTGTTGTTGTAGCATGCCTTTCTATGATTGACATATAGTTGATATACAAATTTCGATTGTGTTATTAATTCCTACAAGACGCTACAAAGTCTATGTCCTGTACATTGCCTATCGTGTATAAGCCTGTAGGATACGACGGTTAATAAGCACATGAGCTGTATGATCTCACTGCCAGCTGGTGTTGTTGTACTTTCGCAAGAGAGTCAGAATGTCTACCGTCATCAACTATATTCAGTCTGTCATGTACGATTCCTATCGATTCTTATCACTCGATTATTTTCTAAACTAATGGCCAAAACGACTGCTGAATATTATAAAAGTGTGTGCCGATCCCACAGCAACAACTTTCATCTCAACTATTGCCATATACACATCAACTCAGAACCGGTGGTCCTATTTCATTTAATTCAATTTCTACTTCAATGATGCCTACATCATTCGACAGTTTCGATATAGTTTCGATTCCAATTTCTACGAAACTGTACATCAGCAGCCCTGGCTGATGTCAACCAGTACAGCGAATACATATATAATAATAATGATGATAACTTGGTTCGTTAGCTCACCTGGTATTTTCAAACATGAATTTCATTTAGGACTTTCTAGTAAATATAGGATATCCGGCGGGGTCATGACTTCCCACAAGACGATCCCATATCTACAATATGTTTGAAAATACCAATAGAATATCCTAGTAAAGGTACAGAGACAGCGTGTCTCTGAGACCACCTACAAAATTTCAAAATTGTGCTGCACAGTCGTTCTGTCGGTTTAAGAATAAAAGAAATAGTAAAATTAATTGCATCTCAGATGGCTTCTCAGAGCATCTAATTTTTTTTTAATTTTCCAGAGGAGGAACCCCCTCCCACCCACCACCCACCCCCTCCCACCCACCACCCACCCCATCCCCTCCCCCCTCCCCCACCCGTTCTAAGAGAGGGGGACATCCCCTCGCTCTCCCTCCCCATAAGTTGGCCTCGTCTGCAAATTCCTGGCTTCGCCCATGCGCAGATCCATAGTTTTCAAAAAGAAAAGGAAAGCTATGTTTCCTATAATGCAAAGTGCAGCGATGTCAGAGGAGCCGCACAGCAATGTGCTGATGATTTTTCTCTTACTCCATTCCTCCCCATCGCCCTATTGCACGATCCTCACCTTACCACTCCGTTCCAGTATCTCGAACGGCGTAGCTATGTGAGTGGGCGTATGTTAGTACGATGATTCCTCCCCGACATGAAGCGAGACGAGTTTGGCACTAAGGGAGGAAGTTCGTCACGAACGCTTAATTGATGACGGGCTAAGCGTTTATTTAATAAACATGCTGTTGGATATTTTCAAACTAATTTGACTGGGCGCTGGTGTTGCATCACCCAGTCAAATTAGTTTCAAAATATTCAACAGCTTACCTGTATAGTTTTCTAGAAATTGAGATTCAGAGAGTGCGAGGATCGATCGATCCCCACATGGTCAAAGCGTGTGTGGAGCTTAGCTAGAGATGGGAAGGGCATAGCTAAAACTTGATTCTCTATTCACCTGCCCCTATTAAGCGTAGGGGCATACATTCGTAAACAATGCCTTCATTTATGAAGAGAGTCTCATTCTTGAGCTGTTCTATAGCACCATATATGGAGAAGATCATCTAGAGGAGTGTTTTCCTCGTCTATGAAGTATATGTCGTCTGCTTATTCCATACATGTGAAAATGGCCACTGACATGAGCATTCGCTAGGCCCACATAATGACAGGGTCCAATTAAACTGAAGGCAGCGTTTATTATGTCTGCGATAGGTTTGAAGATACTATCACCCATATATGTAAAGAGCTCATTGCTGAGGCTATCGTGTCCAAATGCGCATCCATTTCACAGGGGGTCCTAAGTGCCTATGCGATTGGTGTTTGTAATGATCTGTCTGGGATAACATACTCGTCTGGATCTGTGAATTGATTCTTAAACCATTCTCGAATTTGCATTTCCCTGATCTGTCCCTATGAAGTTATCTTCAGTGTTATACACAGAAAGCCGTGGTGGTGGGCCATCAACACTCAGAATACCGTAGCGCGGTAGCAAATATAGTAGTGTCGGTAGTAAAATGATACCACCTCCCTCAACTGGATTTCCATTTAGACAAATGAGCCCCCACCTCCCTCAACTGGATTTTCATTTAGACAAATGAGCCCCCACCACCCTCTCAATCCCTGAGGCATAGGTTGTTGAGACGAGGGCCACCACGGATCGTCGAACGGCTGCCAGGGAGGTAGGATCATCCCGACACTACTACTACCAGGGGCTGAACGCCCATTTAGAGACAAGCCTCCACAGTGATATACACCACTGACCGCCATCAACCATAGGGCCGGACAGGCATCCACAGGGATATACACCACCCACAGGTACTGATCGCCACACATAATATGGTCTGAACGCCCCTTTAGAGCCAAGCAACCACAGGGATATACACCACCTACAGGTACTGATCGCCACACATAATAGGGTCTGAACGCCCATTTAGAGACAGGCATCCAGAGGGATATACACCACCCACAGGTACTGATCGCCAGCACCACAGATAATATGTATGAACGCCCAGACCAGGCATCCACAGGTACTGATTGCCACACATAATAGGGTCTGAACGCCCATTTAGAGACAGGCATCCGTAGGGATATACACCATGAGTACTGTTGTACAGATTTGCGCTATTGCTAAGCAATTCGGCCTTAGAGGCTACTCTAAGGCCAAGAAAGCTGACCGGCTCCAGATGATTGACCAGGTCCATGCCGAGGAGTGGCAGAAGCGACTCTCCCGAGCAATGAATACGGGATGGTTTCGAGCGCTTACCGAGGATCCATTGAATCCCCACAAGAAAGCGCAGTGGATACATGAGTTTAGTCAGTTGGACGAGGAGTTGACTGCTAGCTTGCGAGCCAAGATTGTAGCGAGGCAGATGGAGGCCCATTCACTGGAGCGCTTAACTCTCCAATGCAGGGGGCCCCCTGCACCCTACGCAGGCATCCACAGGGATATACACCATGAGTACTGTTGCACAGCTTCGCGCCATTGCAAAGCAATTCGGCCTTAGAGTCTACTCTAAGGCCAAGAAAGCTGACCTGCTCCAGATGATCAGACAGGTCCATGCCGAGGAGTGGCAGAAGCAACTCTCCTGAGCAATGAATACGGGAAGGTTTCCAGCACTTACCAAAGAGGATCCTTGGAATCACCACAAGAAAGTGCAGCGGATACGTGAGTATCGTCAGTTGGACAAGGAGGTGACTGTTAGCTTGCGAGCCAAGACTGTAGCGAGGCAGATGGAGGCCCATCCACTGGTGCACTTAACCCTCAAATGCAGGATCATTAAGCAATGCCGAGGTCTGAGCCCAGCCCGGAGCATAAGGGGGGGGGGGGGCCGAGGTCTGAACCCTTAGCCCGGAGCATAAGGCGAGAAGGCGAACACATTCTCGACCAGCGTCTCGGCGAAAGTGAGACAGAGGATAAAGGATGCCGGTCAGTACGCTGGACATTCTTCAGAGGTCTAGAAGGAGGCCTCACAGGTCGGATCATGCAAAAGATCCAGCAGACTGTCCAGAACGCCTTCTACCTCCGCTACACCCATACCTATCGCATCCATAACATCGAAGACGATAGGGTGATGCTCTTCCACAAGAATGTTCCAGGTAGCCCGTGGCTGAACACGATAGGAGCAGCTCAGGACTGGGTGGCAGCAAGAGAGCAAGCCCGCCTCAACACAGACAATATCGATCGACCCAATACCAAGTGGTCTTTCGTTCGATCAATCAACATTGAGGTTAGGGCTGTCATCGACCGCCAACCTCTGCTTGGGACAGGCCCCTCTCCAAGACTGGCTACGACAGAAGAAGAGTATGACTGCCCTTGACACCTACAGGGACAACATGTGTCTCTGGAGATGTCTAGCAGTCCACCGAGGAGCGAGAGCTGATAAAAGTACAGCTCCTGCACGAGAGCTTGCCACACAGTTCTACGGCAAGACAGTACCTGATGTCCGCAAGACCTCGCTGGATCAGCTGGACAAGGTAGAGTTCTTCGCCAAGATCGGGATTCGCGTGTATGAACCAACCGAAGAGGGCACCAGGCACATGATCAGGCAAGCGGCTCACTACTGTGACACCATGACCATCGGAGTGTAGGACCACCATGCCATCTACACCAAGAACATCTCCAAGCTGGCACATACACTAGTCTGAAGTCACTGTCAGCAGAGGTGTACACAGGCATGCAGTCTTCAATGCCACGCTGATCACTGTACAGGCGGCAAAACAAAAATCGTGTGTCCTGGCGAGAAGGTTGAGGCACCACAGTCTGCATATGAGAAAGCCTTCTATCCGCCCCAACCATCCAGTTCAGCGGCTACACGTTGGATCGAGCATGAGTCGAGAAACAGAGGCGTACACATACACCATATAGAGTGTGGGCATGGTGGCGAGCGTTGGATCGAGGGCGCTCCTGTAGATGGTTATAATCCGACCACCATCACCGTTTACCAGTTCCATGACTGTCACTGGCACGGGTGTCTACAACACCAGCGAGGTGAGGATGCCCAACAAAGATACCGCAAGACAGACCTGAGAGAGGAGAAGCTGAGATCGTCTGGATGCACGCTTGTGGTACAGTGGGAGTGCCGTATAAAATGCTGCCCAAGCGTCCCTAAACGAGTTCGGACTGTGCCATACCCACACCTCATAGCCTCTATTCACCGGACAAGGAAGCCTACGAGATGCTGAAGGGTGCTGTTGTTGGCGGTCCCAGCATTGTGTTCACCAGATACCATGAGGCCGGTGTGACTCGAATCCGCCAGAGTGAGCGTGTCTGCCAACGTCTACTCGGCTACGACGCAAATGCTCTGTACCTGGCAATGATGGCCAAAGAGATGCCATGTGGTAAGGAGAAAGTGTGCCATTGGTCCGGTGCCAGTGGGGGTAGCTAGCTTTAAGGAGGCTCTCCTAGCAGACAGCTGGTTTGGGTTTGCTGAGGTGGATATAGAGGTCCCCAAGGCTCTGTGGGCAAAGTTTGAGGAAATGCCTCCTCTCTTCTATAACAGCGAGATCCTGGTAGAGGCAATCTCGTCTGAGATGCTGGCATATCTAGGGCGAACAGGGAGGAAGCGGCCCACCACCAAGAAGCTGGTCGGTACCCTCTCTGGCAAGAAGCAGCTGCTGTACGCCCCGACCCTCAAGTGGTATATAACCCATGGCATGGAGATCACTGCTGTATACCACACCATAGACTATGAGGCCAAGCGCCCATTCGAGTGGTTCGTGGAGAATATTATGGAGGCCCGCCGCTCGGGAGATGGAGATAAGAGCAAAGCGCTCTTGGCAGATCTCTTCAAACTCCTCGGCAACAGTGCCTATGGGAACCTCATCGAGGCCCTAGAACGCCATAGCAACACCAGCTTCACGAAGGATGAAAGCGTGTTAGACAAGGCCCTGTGTAGTGCATGGTTCGAAGATCGAGGAGATTGGTGAGTTACACGAGATTCACTATTCGAAGGCCCTTCCAGGTAGGGATAGCCGTTTATAAGCTCGCGAAGCTGCGTATGCTTGAGTTCTACTATGACTTCCTCGATTGCTACATAGCTCGTGACAGCTTTGAGTACCTGCAGATGGACACTGAGTCTGCATATATCGCTATAGCAGGCTCCAACCTCGACGACGTCATTCGCCCTGGGATGCGAGCAGAGTACCAGGCTCATAAGCGGGACTGGCTAGCTTGGGACAAATGGTCTGGACGGATTCCGGGACTGTTCAAGCTCGAGTTCGAAGGCTCTCGTGGCATCGCTCTCTGCTCCAAATGCTACTACGTGGAGAGCACAGCTGCAAGTAAGTGCTTGGCTAAGGGAATGTCAAAGCGGCAGAATGAGGTCTCTTGGCAGCGGTTCTACAGCACCCTACATGGCGGGGTGGACAGAGCTAAAAACCGAGGCCTACGCATGCGCAACCAGGGTATGGTGATGTATGCGCAGGAAAAACTCGGACTCTCAGCTCACTATGATAAGCGCCTTGTGCTGCCAGATGTGGTCCATACCGAGCCCATTGAGCGACATATCTCTCATGAATAGACAGCAGTGGGCTTGAGCACACTGGATGGGGGCAGCTGTGTATCAGTAGGGACTAGCCGAAGCTGCTCTCGCACAAATGGTCGCCTGGGACTGCTAACCAGGTAGTACAATGTAGGCTGCCCATCCGCCTCCCCATACCTGTCAAGCCTGTGAACATCTATCGACCAGTTAGGGTCTGTTGCATGCCGTCAACCACCTTCTAGCTCGCCAGGCTCATACAGGTACCGAACCAGAGCATCGGGTGATAGGCACTCCTCTCCATTGTTCGCTCCTACGGATGGTGCGGCAACAGAGGATCGTTGGATAGCCTCTACTGGCTTCTTACCAGTTAACCGAGTAACCTCAGTATTGGATCTCTCTACCGCCGTGGCCAAACATTTCACCCACACCCTGGAGCGATCACCAGGACACGCCATCTCCTAAGCATACTGATGTGGGAACAGTCTTTCTGCCAGAGTCTGGTTCCAGTGCTCGATGATTGCCTGGGCACGGTGGTGACCAACTTCACCTCGTCTTATCGTCACACCGTGTTTCCACATGAGGGCTGCTGGCTCGCCCCTGAACTCCTTACCCTCATCCACCTGTAACAATTATGGCCACTGGATGGGCTTTTCCAGATTATCATAGACATTGCTGAATGCTTGGGCCACCTGCCCTGCAGACTTATCTGTAAGCGGTACAGCAGCCTTGTACCTACTGGCGACATCGACGATAGTGAGGGCGTACTTGTAGGTCTTACATGTTCCCGAATGGCAGACTCTGTCATATGGAAGGAATAGAACATCTGCCTGGTGAACTCTGTTCAGAACAGGTTCATCGAAATGTGCACGCCTGATGTGCCGTGGACGAGGTCTGTATATCTGCCACATCGCCTGGCGGCTGGGCCACTGGCTAACTGTCTCCAATGTGAAGTTGTGGCCCTTGCGACATGCAGCCACGAGTAGTTGAGGTGGCTCATGGTAATATCCACCAGGCTGATAGTAGAGTTCCTCAAGAAAGACGGTTGATAAACTCCCGGATTTCTTCACTAACGTCCACTCCCGTCCTGTCACACACGGCCTGGGTGAACTCTAAACAGACGAACAGACGGCCATCATTCATTCGACCATCACTGAAGACCTCCTCAAACACCTCCATACACAAGCGTCTAACCTCTGCTGGATCCTCACTGAACAGTAGTTTATCGACCAACCCTCGGAAGTTAAGGGATTTGACCAGGTCGTACAGAGACGCCATCCTTATATAGTATGGCTTAAATGTTCAGTGGCCCAGATGGCCGCGAGCGCTATGGCAACGTACGGTAGCCAAGGGCCTGCGACCCCGAAGAACGTACCTACTCCTGAGGCGATTGCTGGTATGGCTTCAGAATTCTTCTCCACACCATGGAGAGCATTGTTGGCGATCTTGTGGACCATCTCGCCAGCCTTCATTGTGAACAGAGCGATCAGACCACCAACTGCTGCCAGTGGACCCATAGAACTTTTTATGTAAGTGCGATAGATTCCTTTCGCTCTGTGTAGTAGCTTGCGGGATTCAGGCTCCACATCATCATACTCACCCGCGGTCTCCACTACATCGTAGTCATCTGCATCATAATCTTCCTCCTCATCATAGTCCTCGTCATCTATATCTTCGACTGGATCAGCCTCCGGTTCATACATCACTCTGGGGATCCGTTGCTGGGGCAGCTATATAGTAGCTTTAAACTGTAGTCTATAGCATGGCCTCCGCAATCTTGAATGCTGGCGTGTTTGCCTTAGCGAACTGGGGACTCAGCTTCGCCAACAAGAAGGCAGCAGAGGTCGAGTGTGAGCATCATAACCATGCGATGGAGAAGCTGTCTAAGGAGTAGTTTGAGTATAGCAAAGCACTCGAGCATATGCGCCAGAGGGAGGCACACCGACAACAACTCCGAGCTCAGGCCAACCAGAGCATCAAAGAGGCAGATGAGAGTCTTGATGAGTGCTACGAGGCTGTAAAGCTATCTGAGGCAACGCTCGACTATGAAGCATCGACAGGTCAGAAGACAGAAGAGCTTACAGTAGTGGTCGCAGCTGCAGCTGTGACGACAGGAGTCGTGCTCTATGCATGCTCAAGCTGAATAACAGATGTGTTCGACACGCATACCTTAGCATAACCAAAGTAAAGTAGCATCACACCTAATGAGTGAGTCCCTGCTATGAGGTTTCCGATGTTGAAGCTGAGCCGGTTGCCCTGATTAGGTGGTGGTGACAGCCCTCGAGTGCCGACTTGAGGTCGTCGCTTCCACTGGTTAGGCGCAGAAGTGCATATGACTTAGTTTTTTGTCTGTAGAGTTGGCAATCAGCCAGCTCACGTACCTCACCAAGAACATTGGTTCCAGCAACTACAAGCTTGAAGTCGTCTAGCTTATCCACCTGCTGGATGGCTCCTTCCTTCTGAATCAGGACTGCAACAGCAACACAGTCTGATGTACCACGATGCAATGTCAGCTCTACCCATTGTTTAGCTGTGGCTTGGACCTGCTGGTGTTCTCGCTCCACATGCACGATCCGCTGTTTGGAACCTCTTTGCTTCAGCTCCTGGTCATTCTCGTCATGCCAGACATGAAGTCTTGGAGCATTCATCATTGCATCTGCGAGCTGCTCAGTGTACACCTGGAGCAACAGCCTCTCCTGCATGGCAGCCAGATTCATGTGTGTGTTCTCGAGGAGGGTTAAGAGTGGAACTGCCATGGGCTTCTCGACACCTGCACATAGTTCCAATTCTGTGAACCCCTCATTGCACCCTACAGCGTAGTACCCCTTTCCCTTCGGATAGAAGGTTGGGCCATGAGCCAGCGGACCAAGGACTCAGACCCCATCGTTCACATAGGTGGTGTCCACGGTGCTGTTGCTCTTCATGATCTCCCACCTGTTCAGAAGCGGGAGCACTACCGTTTGTTCTATTGTGCTCTGAAGCTTGAACTCGAGTGTCATGCTCTTGATCTCGTGGATCTGTGCCGAGATTGCAAAGTCAATATACTTCCTAGCGGCGGACAACGGGTTCTCATCGTGGATTCTGGGTCGAATGACCATCAGGAAGTCCTTCCGAGAATCAGTGCAGTGCGATGTCGCGGGTGCAATGGCCCCCATCTGGATGTTGCACATACTGCAGCATGTTTAAGGTCTGGGTATATAGAGGTTTTAAACAGCTGCCATGTTTGGTAAAGTTCACCAGCAGATTGTCTTTAGGCAGCAAGACAAGTCGGCATGACAGTCAGCACGACAGTCAGCACAACAGCCACGGCGTGCACTGTCCCACTGTGACAGGGTCAGAGGACTGCTTCGTGACAACAACATTATCCACGAGCGAGCCAAGGTCACACCTCCGTCTGATGCGGAGATACTGGCCGCCATAGAGGAAGGAGCGCCAGCTCGTAGTACAAAAGAACTCCTGACACGGATACTCTACCAAAAGTTTGACAGCACCCAGGGCAGGACACTCGACCTACCTCCTGTGTCCCAAACCAACAGTCCTGTCTGTTATTCTGGCTCTCCAAAGGGCGGGGGGGGGTCGACCTCAAAGATCTACTAACAGTCGGGAAGTGGGCTGCCATATTTAGCCTCCATAGCCAGGAAGAGCGAGATATGCTGGATAGCCTCCAGTCTGGAGCAAATAACTACTTCAGGGAGGAGGTCAGTGCTGATGTAGCGGAGAGCCACAACAACAGTCATGCAGAAGGTACTCAGGAGGGGTTCAATGTTGGCCGCAAGGAGGCTGTTGAGCACATCTTCAACGAAAGAGGTCGCAGGAGATTGGCCAGTAATCTTCCAGCATTTCTGAAATTTCCAGATAACTACCAGGACTACCTCATCAAATCCGCTCGCAAATCAGATGCTTGTTGCACATGGACAAAGTGGATCTTCTGTGAGAAGTTCCATAAGAAGAGAGTCCTAGACATGGACCAGTGGGTACAGTATCGGCAACAGTACGGACTTGACGAAACTGCTGAGGTACCAGTGGAGAACCCTGACGAAGGTCCTCAAGCAGCGGAGGCTGCGGACGAAGTAGCAGAGACCACGGATGAAGTAGTGGAGACCACGCAGCCTTCTGATGAATAAAAAAATGTTGCAGCAGAGCCCGCCGCAGTCTCTGCTCAGTCTGTCAGCGATGACGCATTGAGCAGTATCGGCAACAGTACGGACTTGACGAAACTGCTGAGGTACCAGTGGAGAACCCTGACGAAGGTCCTCAAGCAGCGGAGGCTGTGGACGAAGTAGCAGAGACCACGGATGAAGTAGTGGAGACCACGCAGCCTTCTGATGAATAAAAAAATGTTGCAGCAGAGCCCGCCGCAGTCTCTGCTCAGTCTGTCAGCGATGACGCATTGAGCAGGCTAGTTTCCTGGCTGGATTCAGCTTGTAGGTGAAGGTCTGCGCCTTTTCCAGAGATGGCTTGAAGTGTGACAGCTCACCTGTCTCCTTGTTGCTGAAGATGAAGCGGTACAGCTCAGCTGCCCTCTGTACACCTGCAATAAAGTCCGCTTTGAGCTCCTTGAGGGTTATGCTGTCATATATGGTCTCGAGCAGGGCATGTCCACACTTGGAGCTAAAGTATAGCAAACGGGCATTGTGGTGGATGGCCGGTGAGATCTCATGGGTGTACTTCTGAAAGAGGATGAAGAGAGTTATCTTTGTGTACCGGATGCACCTGGTGATGTTGCTGAGGTAGGTGACTGTTTTCTGGTCCATTGCAGGGTCATCGATAACTAGAACAAGTGGTTCTGCCAGTCGGGCTGCCAGCAGCTCCTCCATCAGTGCTTGCAGGTTCTACGTCTTGGTGATTGGGCCATTGTACCATTGATCATTACTGTCAACTGCCTCAGCGGTGGAGTCAGACACCAGAAGGATGTATTGAGAGTGTAGATGCTCGGCCAGGAGAGCCCGCAGCAAGATGTTTTTCCCATGTCCTGACGGGGCGATGATCAGCACCACCTGGCCAGCATTGGCTGGCCTACTGTCGAATGGTACAGACATGCATGCGGAGGATGGTTAGCACTTGGTCGGCGGTAGCCTCGTCTATATCTGGGAGACGAAACAGCAGTACTTCCTGCACCAGCTCTTTCACCTGCAGAGCGGGGAATCCTGCACCTCCGGCGGATATGAAGGATTCGATGGAGGCATCAAGCATGAAATCCCAGCAGCAGCTGAGAAGATAGTGTAGAGGGCCTGTGTCAGCACCCATAGTGTCTAGTACATCCAGTATCTGTATGATACATGCATGGGAAGCCATGACTATCCTGTGGTCTTAAATGGCAAACCCTGACCTCTTCACCTCTGGCAGCTGGAGGCTGGCGGTAGCACCTGTTTTGCCATCGACAGTGATATGGCTCCAGCCGAGGGTGCCTATCTTGAGATTCTCCCCATCCTGTCGGAATGAGCTCCGTGGTTTCAGGAGATCCTTAACCAGGTCCTGTGCAAAGGACTCAGCCATGACCTTAATGGCTCCAGCCTCATCGACTCCGAGCATACCGAGCATCGCGCCCTCTCCTTGATGCCCATCCCCTTGTATACAGTCTTGGCCTTGTTAATGGCTGATTGTCCTACAGTATCAGTGTTCCCGATGAGATCTCGGGATGGGATGGTACCTCGGATCTCCCACGGGTCTCACTTCTCATCGAAGTCTAGGAAGGAGATAGGGGCAACAGTGTCCTCTGAACCGAGGCGTGCCTCGCCCAAGTGAGCAAGATCGCCTAGCTCTTTGCTTTCTAGGTCTGTGAGTGACAGAGACATAGTCCTATATACAGACGGTTTAAACCTACTAGTCATAACCCCAGTGAAATAGTTGGGCATATGAGGGCCACAGAGTCGGCCAAGCGAATAGGTAGCAGTGCTCAGGATACTGGCCCTCTCTGCAGGGGCACGCCTTGTGGGCGGTCCACCATTCCCAGGCATTGGCGATCCTCAGTCCGCGTGCTTGACTATGGGATACACACCACCCTCCAGCACACCATGCCTCATATGCTGCAGGGGTCTCGTGATCCATCTCTCACTATTCAGAGGGGTTAAACATAGGCGACAATGATCTCAGCCATTGCACTTGTTGCTAGCCATGGAACCGCGGCCTCCATTAGTGTAACACGTTCAGCCATGATCTTGGCGGTAACAGTGTAGGAGGCACCACTGAGGGCGATCTTTGGGATCGGGTGAGTTATTCCGAGACAGTGCCCGGCCACCCCACTCAGCACTGTAGGGAGGACAGCCACAGTGGCGGTGGGAAGAACCTCATTTCCCCCTGTCATCTTCACCACGGCCACATTCGCCGCCATGTTACTGGCGACATGGACTGCCAGAGGTTTTGCTTTGGTCAGTAACTTCTGTGTCTTGGTTCGCAGCAGATTCTCCACCTTCTGAAGACTCGCCTGGCTCTCGGGCAGTTGCTTCACGTCGTTGTTTAATCACTGAGTATACAATGTGGTTAAACATCTGCGGCCGCTGTTGAGAGAGCTAATAAGATCTTCCCAGTCTGCATCTGCCAGGTGCCCGGGTTGGTACTCAGGAATATTCATCTCTCTATTGAGACATCTTAAACATGTCTGGGCTCACGCTATGCGAGAAGTGCTATGATGTCTTCCGGAGGGAATTGAAGGACTACAAGAAGAAGACACCAGATGAGCTCACTCAGCTCTCCGGTGCTGAGTTGACAGAGGAGCTGACACCTGGGAAGCTCTATCTAGGATTTCGTAAGGGACAGATCTGCTTCCTCGAATACCTTATCATGGGCGGGAGTATCGTCGAGTAGCTCCTGCGAGCTAAAGGTTTCTACAATGATTGGAAGTACCTGTCAGATGTGGTCCAGCAGTTGCAGACCACCATGGCCTCACCGGACTCAGAGCTGAACAAGGCTCTGCGATACTACAAGCTGGAAAAAGGATGCACTGCCGAACCCTCCAGCCCCTGGATGTGCATGTTGGCAGCGGGTATAGGGGCTGTAGGGCATGCCAAGCTGATTCAGTGTCTCACCGTGGTCCCCACTGCTACTGTAGAGAGTCAGGGTAGTCTTATAGCTGATTTGCTAGTGGCGGAGTAGGCTGATACCGAGCGCCACGATAGCTAGGCCTGACAACACTCGTAGAGCTACCATGGGGAGCAGTGTCGTGTCGACTGGCTGCAGTGTCGGGGCACCTGGAGCTGCTGTGTTGACTGGCTGCAGTATCAGGGTCGGACGACTGTATGGCCCATACTACGCATAGGGGCGTTGATGTCTGTGTTGAAGCCGAAGTGAACACCGGGGGAACTCCCAACGACTATCATGTTGTTATAGCCCCTGACCTGGAGGTCCTCGATGTTCACGATCATGTTGCTCGGAATCAACCATAGGTGTGGTGAAATAGCAACGTCAAGTTTGTGATGGGCCTTCTGCAGCCCCTGCTGGAACTTAGCAATAAGACTACTGGGGTCTGCCACGATGATCATATCCTCAACGAGACTGATAAACATGGCCTGGACCTCTGCTCCGCTTACACCATCTATGGAATGCCGCAGCTGGGTCTGTGCTGCAAGGAGGCAGTAGCACAGTGCTTCCAGGGACTGGTTGATCCGAACGATCCCTGCTGGTGGGAGGCCTGAGGTGGTGTGTGGGACAAAGTACTTCCACACATCTGGATAGTCCTGCCGCAAGCCAGTGATGTGCATATTTTGCACCAGCGCTCAAGGGTCGGAGTCTGGATCGAATGAGAACGTCGCTGTCTTCCAATGGCCTACTCATCTGGGTGTTCGATAGGGGAATCCTGAGTAGTCATATCTCGGGACACTGTACATAACCCCTAGACCGCTGCTGTCCCCACCATGCCACTGATAGTCTGGGTGAGTGCTGAACTCTCTCTGTAGTCTGCTGGCCGCAGAGACGCTATGACTGTTGAGCTGTGGATCGAAGGCGTTTGTATCAGGGAGGCTTGCACCCAGCTCATGGAGGATTTGTCGCACTGTGAAGTACACGTGGAATCTGAGACAGCTGGCTATGAGCACAGCTTCAGGAGTACCAGAATAGGAGTGAAGCAGGGGGGAACTTACTCCACATCCTGCCGTGGCACACCACATGGCAAAGTTCAGCTGCTGATTCCAGTATGAGAGGCTTGGAGCAGCCATCCAAGTATGAGCTTGCGTCGCATCCTTGATGGTGATGGGGCGGTTGGTCAGCGGCCGTGGGTTGACGGAGAAGCTGGCTCGGGACCGTCCATCCACTGTGATGGAGAACGGTGTTAGCTCTGGTATATCATCCAGTAGACCACTCAGGCCTGTCAAGGGTGTACCCAGGAGGGGCAGTTGGCTCCGGATGACGGCTGTGAGGTTCAGTGGGAAGGCCATCTATACTGGTTCTTAAAGCTACCATACAGGCAGCACACTATTTGTAGTCATCTCGACTCCAAAGACCAGCGAGGCCCACCTCACCGTAACGTCTCGTTTTTTAACTCCTCCATATCAACCCGCCCGCTGGAGCCTTTGACGTATTACTGTCGCACTTTAGGTTTCTCCGTGTGGTGCAGGGCTTGGAACTTCAATATATGATGGTACTCTTCATCGGTGACCTGGCCATCCTCGAGAGCTTTGCTGACAGACTCGTCGATAGTCCGTAGCATACTCTGTGCCAGTGCCATGTACTTAGCATGCTTCTCCAGCCTCCTTGTGATCTGCCGCTGCCCAACCTCCAAGCCCGTGGCCAACACAGTGGCGGCTAGTTTCACACCACCCAGAGGGATGGCAACGATGGCCCCCACCCCTGTAGCGAGAGTGGCCACAGCTGCCACCCAGCACTGGCTCCAATCACACCCACAGCAGTGGTTGTACGTGCGAGGACGTTGTAGGCTGTCTAATATTGCCTGCACGTTCTGCTATACTTTTCTGCCTCATGGACGAGATTCTGCCTGATGGTATCTATCTGCTGGAGTCGCCAGCCATGGATGGTACCGCCCTCATCAGCCATCAGAGAGGGGTATATTTCTGGTTGCTTCAGCCACTCTGATTTTGCCATAGTATATCTGGAGGCTTAAATGGCATCACCTGCATAATCTGTTCATGAGTCATAGACGGGTTCATTTTGGAGAGCCTGGCGAACCGTGCCAGCTTGCTGGTGTCGAGACAGACGTCTCTTAGACATGGGTCATTCAGCACTATGTCGGGTGCCAGTAGCTTTCTGAGATGTGACATCTGGAACTTCACCTTATGACCACGATAGTAGGTCCGCCGCTGGATGGCTTTCTTGGTCTTACACTTCTGCGCCATCTCCTCTTCCCACTGTATGGCATCTGGCTCATCCTCATCCGTAGTCTCCGCTGCATCATCCGTGGTCTCCACTATATCTGGCTCATCATCGTATGTGAAGACATCGTCCCGCTTACTCTCGTATAGGAGGGGCTGCCAGTATCGGGAACCTTCACTGTTCCTTCTCCTCCTTGCAATGCTCGCATTTTGTTGATACCAGCTCTCCCACTGTAGTCGCTCTCCTTCTTGTTGACAGATATGTTGCTGTGCGAGCATCTGGGCAGGGGTCATGAAGGGGCAACCCTGTAGTGGGCTCTTCATCATCTCGGCCAAGGTCAGATATTCCTGGTGTGATATCATGTCAGGTCAATGGTTAATAAGAAGGTAAACTCTAAATGGGCATCCAATACCCCATCCGTGCTGGCATATATGTTAATGGAGGGGCTGTTAAACAGGTGATTTACAGGTGTGAACAGGCTAGGACTGATAGCTTTCCATAGGTTGCTGTTGGCACCTGGGAGATACTCTATCACGTTCCGGCCGACTTCTACCAGTGAGCTGCTGTGTGCACTGCCCGGAGGTTGATGTAGCACATCGGCGTGTATATATGTTGTGCCCCCTGGGGCACCTTGAAGAGGATCCATTCTACACGGTACTGTACCACCCGTCTCCCCTCTAGAGAGAGTGAGATTACGTTCTCACCACCGGAAAGCAGCAGTCAGACAATCGGCATGGTTATATGTCCTGTTTAAACCCCTCCTATAGCATGCTATGGAACCCATATTTGCTCACTCGACTGGTCTTGCTGACCTGGCAGATGTGTACGCAGTTGATGCTGCCACGGTAGAAGAGAGCGATGGCAAGTCATTCGCCCTACAGTACGAAGCAAACTCAAAGGCATTCTCCCTCAACCCCATTGGTGGAGATGGGGTGGGGCTGCTCACAGACCTCAAGGATGTGTCGAAGGAGCACCTGGAGTGCAACATAGATGGCCACAAGATCGTGTTTCGGTACGATTTCCCAAAGAGGAAGTACATCCTCGAGCCGTTGATTGAGCTCCCGGATACAGAGGTGGCAGACATCAACACCCTAATTAACGACCTCAGCTTTCATCTGGTCAAACCCTATTCCAGCGGTGCCCTGCCGATGGCCCATGATGGCCTGCTATTGACCCTGGCAAAAAACCTGCAGTTCGTATTTGAGAAGAATGAAGTGTGGTACCGCGCTGGACCTGGGGGTGACTGGCAAACATGGTTGCCCCTATATAGGCCTCCTGCAGTCATTGACATAGAGGTTACTCCCCTCCCCCGTTGTGTAAAAGAATGGGACAGTTCGAAACTTCTACAATCGGGGATCATCCTTCCTCACCTACATATGTGAAGGTGTCTCCCTGACGAGGGTGGATCACCGGATCGGGGTTACAGGTGGAAAGCTTGTGCTGTGTCGTCCATTCGATGGACCAGAAGAAGCTGTTAACCTCCAGGAGGGCACCCTACGGGTAGATGGTGTGTCACATGTCTCCAAAGTCAAGGGTGCTGTTAAACTGCTTCCACGAGTTGGACTCACGAGCCCGGAAATGACTCATATAGTCCTAGAGCTACGTTTCTTAGCCGGCGGCAGAGTGAAGCAGCTAGCCCCTACGCCTGAGGGGATGATGATCATTATCTATCCGGATGGAACAGGCCCTGATCTTGCACAGATATTTCTCGAGGGGTTCACTCTGTTCAGTTTAACTCTTCATATATAGCCATGATTCTCATCATACTGCTCGTTCTGGCGTCTACAGCAGTGGCACAGGACGCTGAGACTGCCATGATATTGGATGCCAAGTGGGCCCACTTCCGGGATGACCCCAGTACAATCCTTGGGTCGACCCCTTGCGGAGAAACATGTACGACCGCTTTCACCCACGTAAAGATATCGAGTCTGTCTGCTACTTCTATGGGGTGGAGATGGTAGGCCGTGGTTGTCTGCTGGAGACCCCTGCTCAGCACCAGATTCTCTGCGTAACATGTGAATATGCCAGAGTCTGCCGTGGTTTACATACTAATCACTTTAGCCTCCTCCCAGGTGAGCGTTATCAATGTAGATGGAAGCCCTTATGGATGGTCCCATCATGCCGATGCGACTCTGGCAGAGACAACATGTTTGTGTGAGCCTACACAGAATAGAGAGAGAGAGGCCGGCCGGCCCCGTGGTTGATGGCGATCAGTGGAGTATATCACTGTGGAGGCTTGTCTCTAAATGGGCGTTCAGCCCCTGGTAGTAGTAGTGTCTGGATGATCCTACCTCCCTGGCAGCCATTCGTCGATCCGTGGCGGCCCCCGTTCAACAACCTATGCCCCAGGGATTGAGAGGGCAGTGGGGGCTCATTTGTCTAAATGGAAATCCAGTTAATGGAGGTGGGGGCTCATTTGTCTAAATGGAAATCCAGTTGACGGAGGTGGTATCATTTTACTACCGACACTACTCCTCAAATAACATTAGATTATCACGGGTTACGCCAGTGGGATGTCACGTCCCTATGTATATGCGGTTTTCTGGTTCCGAGTCACGTTCGCGTTAAAATATGTTTTTCAAAGAATAAGAATGCATAAATGTTTTGGTATGACAAAACAGCAAATTTGATCACCTACAGCATGGTAATAATATTTCTTTCCAAGCTTCGACCAAAGAAGAAATTGCAAGCGTCTTTTGCAACAGCTCCTATTTTCCACGGTTTCAAATCTTAAGTCAAATTAGTTTCAAAATTTACAACAGAATATTTATAAAATAGTAAAAGCAAACAATTTGTAAAACAACGCATAGACATATATACACCTGTGCAAAAGTTAAGCACCAGCAAAAACAATAGAACGTAGAAACATGATGGTACAACTAGGCTGCCATACTTTTTGTCCCCGCGTTAGCTGACATAATTCCAAGTACGAAATGCACATGCATGCATGACTTCACGCCGCTTGATGTCCGTGCGTGGCGGGAAACAGCACAGGTGTTCAGTTATGTAAGTTTGAGGTGTAGAACATTACATACAGATTTAGGCGACAAGATTAGGAATTTTGTGTTCATGACCGTGGTTTATTTGTACAGAGAGAATTAGCTCTTGATTGTGAACCGCTATGGCAAGACGAAGGTTAAGTGATCGTGTGAAATGGCAAATCATAGGCATGCATACCACTGGTATGTCATGCAGAGAGATTGGCAGACAGCTGAACATTAACCATACTGTAATCAGTTGTTTGATTGCAAAACATGGGCAAACTAACGAGGTGAAGGACAGGCCTAGATCTGGAAGACCGAAGAAGACTACTGCCCGTGATGATCGAGCCCTAGTACGCCTTGTTAGGAGATCTCCATTCACCAACAGCAGAGTGCTCAGCCAGCAATGGGAAACGCGCAATAGAGTGTCAATGTCTACCGTCAAAAGGAGACTGTATGCTGCTGGCATGAAAGCTAGGAGACCTGTCAGACGTCATCTCCTCACTTCACACCACAAAGAGGTGCGTCTGAGGTGGTGCAATGAAAGAAGACACTGGAACATGAGATCCTGGAGACGGGTACACTGGTCCGATGAAAGTCGGTTCCTGCTTCATGCCACAGATGGTCGAACTCGTGTATGGAGGTCCAGACGCACGGCATACGACCAACGTAACATCATGGAAGAAGTTCCATTTGGTGGAGGTTCCGTTATGATATGGGGGTGCATCTCATTTGATTGTGTAAGCTGGATATGTTGACTGTACCTGGAACACTAAATGGACACAGATATCAAGATTCCATACTGGATAGAGTTGTGGTCCATCATTTTGTAAATCATGCACCTGGAACCCACCCTATATTCATGGATGACAACGCCCGACCACATCGTGCTAGAGCTGTGCATGAATACCTCCGCCAGAATGCCATCGAAACCCTACCATGGCCAGCAAGGAGCCCTGACATGAACCCCATTGAGCATATCTGGGACATTCTGGGAAACATGGTGAGAAGGAGGGATCCTCCTGTGCAGAACCTACAGGAATTAACAGACGCACTCCATCTTGAATGGCAACGAATACCACAATGGCGTATCAGTCGGTTGGTGACCAGCATGAGACGTCGTGTCCAGGCCGTCATCCAGGCACAAGGTGGATATACCCGGTATTAATAATGACAGTCTCAAACTCGTGCACAGATGTTAAACTTCGTTTTCAGACACCATTAATGACAATCTAGCCACGTGTGTCAACTGTAGGGCAATAGTTGTCAGTTGTGTCAACGTAACCATATTCAGGCCTCGTTTTCAAGTTCAGACAAAAACATACAGTGTTTCCCCACCATCATAATCAGCATTCCTCTAGTTGCATTATTACCTCTTGCACTAAGATGGATGGGTACATAAATGTTTATGCTATTGCTTTCTTCATAGCACATGAATATACCCTCGCATGTGCGTAAAAATAGGGTGGTGCTTAACTTTTGCACAGGTGTATATATATATATATATATATATACTGAACCAAGAAAGTTTAGCAACACTGAAAATATTACTGTATAAATGTTATTTAACAAAAACAATAAATTGATTCAAATATATTATTTAATTGATAGGTCATTTTCCAATTTTAACAACAGTCTCTTGTTACTGTAATGCTAGCATCGCGCCTTTACCACGGCATCATTCAACGGAAGGGTCCAATTTAAATAATGATACTGAGCTGTCAATACCGGTTGTGACCTCCGCGCGCATTAACCACCACCGTACATCGCTTTCTCATGCTTCGAATTAAGCACATGATGTCACGAAGAGGAATCGCATCCCATTCCCGGAGCTGTGCAGCTTCCAGCTCCCGCACGTTGTGAAGATGTGGATGGTTC
Source organism: Chaetoderma sp. LZ-2023a (assembly GCA_034401795.1). Lineage (NCBI taxonomy): Eukaryota > Metazoa > Mollusca > Caudofoveata > Chaetodermatida > Chaetodermatidae > Chaetoderma > Chaetoderma sp. LZ-2023a. The sequence goes on along the minus strand of CM067371.1, from coordinate 84,251,861 downwards.
TCACGCACCATACGGCCAAGAATGTCCCACACGTGTTCGATAGGAGACAGGTCCGGTGATCGCGCTGGCCAGTCCAACACCGGAACGTTGTTAGCCTCAAGGAAATCACTGGTGACTCTAGCTGAATGAGGACGGGCGTTGTCTTGCTTGAACATAAAGTCTGCATGATGATGCATAAAATGGATGACAACAGGGGCGACAACTTCTTCACAGTACCGTTGAGCCGTTAAATTTCCGCGAATCACAATAAGATCTGTTTTGCCATTTTCATGGATTCCAGCCCACACCATCACACTGCCGCCACCGAATCTGTCGTGCCGAATGATGTTGGCTGCATCATACTGTTCTCCTAAACGTCGCCAAACCCGTTGCCTGCCATCCGCCACATCCACACAAAACCTCGACTCATCACTGAACAAAACGTGGCTCCATTGTTGAGCACGCCATCGCTGATGAGTTCTTGCCCATGCAAACCGATTCTCGATGTGACGCTCTGTAAGCGGAACAGCAACAAGTGGACGACGGGCATGCAGTCCAGCATCATGGAGTCTGTTTCGCACAGTTTGTGCATGCACTGTAGTGCCGGTAGCGGTGTGCAAATTACGGGACAGCCGCGGCGCAGTCTCAAACCTGTGACGTCGTGATGACGTCACTAAGTAGCGGTCTTCTCGTGGTGTTGTTGCTCTCGGTCTGCCAGATCGTGGTCGGTCATTAACATGTTTAGTTTCCTGCTCACGATGGCGGAGACGGGAAATGGTTGAGGCGTGAACATTAAAATGTGGTGCAACAGCTTCCCATTGCTTCATGGCGCTGATTTTCGGGTAGCCCTGGGCGGCGGACCATGTTCGGTAGGGTAAACTTTTAAGCGTTTTCTGTTAACTTTCGTTATCTGCTTTTGCAATATGGTGAATTTTTGCCTTCGCTACCCGCCAATGTGGGCCAGTGCATGAAAAATGCATTTTCACATGCAGTAAGCATGCGGCCGAGAAATGCAAGAAATTATTTGCATTTCTTCATGATCAGCGAGACATTACATTGACGAAACATGCCTGCAAATTTGGTTATAAATGGACGCATAGTTTTAATACAACAAACCAAACTTCACTGTTGCTAAACCTTTTTGGCTTAATAAAATATATATATATATATATATATATATATATATATATATATATATATATATATATATATATATATATATATATATATATATATATATATATATATATATATATCGTTATCATAGTAGATCATAGAGAAATATCTGCTTGTCATTGCCGGATGATATGAGCAGGGGATTTGGTGAGGGGTAGTTGTGAATGTTTTGAGGGGTTTGATATGGCGATGGAGGAACTTCTTTTATAAACAGATGTACGTGTTCTCCAATTTCTCATAAATCCATATTCCTTTTGTAAATATAAATCCAAACAATCATACAAAAGTCTAAGCCCTATAGATTTAGCAATTGCAGTCGATACATGATTCGAAACCGGACAACGACACCTTTGTTGTTTGTAAAGTAGTACTGCTAATAAACTACCGCTATCAACATTGCGTGCATAGCCTACAATTATGTTTTGCGTTCTGCAATGATTTTCGTCAGATTTAATTTCCCCGTTTTGGAGGAACATTAATATCTATAATGGAAAATTGTTACGCAAAATGATCTCACGAACGGAGTGATATTAAATATCGTGGCATACCGTGAACGCGTCTTTGAAATAAGAAAATGACACGTATGGTATTAGGCCCGTATTTGCACAAGCCACGTTGATTTTAGTGTAAAGCCAATAAAACTGGGAGTGACACGGAAATATACACGCATTCCAAGCCAGTTACGTATTCGTCCAACCACGCACGCACGCGCGCGCGCACGCACGCACGCACGCACGCACGCACGCACGCACGCACGCACGCACGCACGCACGCACGCACGCACGCACGCACGCACGCACGCACGCACGCACGCACGCACGCACGCACGCACGCACGCACGCACGCACGCACGCACGCACGCACGCACGCACGCACGCACGCACGCACGCACGCACGCACGCACGCACGCACGCACGCACGCACGCACGCACGCACGCACGCACGCACGCACGCACGCACGCACGCACGCACGCACGCACGCACGCACGCACGCACGCACGCACGCACGCACGCACGCACGCACGCACGCACGCACGCACGCACACACACACACACACACACACACACACACACACCAAAAATCTCCTTATTCAGATCACCTATTTCTCAATAATGTTACCTAAACCCTTTTATGTGATTCAATGCGCAGTCGAAATTTGACAACAACTTATTATTAACAATTAAGTATTTGTGTGTGAAGCGTGAGAAACCAGTTGATTATTCGTTGTTCCCGCTCCTTATTGAGATGGCCTATTTCTAGGTCGCGTGTCCTAAATTCTATATGTGGGTCAATGTGCTGTCGAAGTCTAACAACATGCTACATAATTCACCTTTTCAGAGTGCCCACCCATCATATGACGTCATAATGAACTGCGTGATGTGTAGAATGACATCATAATGAATGACGTCGATAAGTACGTCACGAACGCATATTTGAAGACGGTCTATGCGTTGTTGTACAAATTGTTTGCTTTTACGATTCAATAAATATTCTGTTGTATATTTTGAAACTAATTTGACTGGGCGCTGTTGCTGCCATAGGCAGCAACAGCACCTAGTCAAATTAGTTACAAAATATTCAACAGCTTCCCTGTATATTTTTCAGGAAATTGATAGCTAGGGCATTCGGGGATCGATCAATCCCAACACCGCGAGGTGTGGGTGGAGCTTAGCTAGTGATGGGAGGGGCATGGCAAAAATGGAACGGTCCATTGCGTACGGAAATAGGAGTAACGCGCCAACTTCACATTCGAATAAGGAACTGGGAACTAGAAATATCGAGCCAAATTCACATTCGAATAAGGAACTGGGAATTAGGAATATCGAGCCAACTTCACATTCGAATAAGGAACTGGGAACTAGGAATAACGTGCCAACTTCACATTTGAATAAGGAACTGGGAACTAGGAATAACGCGTCAACTTCACATTCGAATAAGGAACTGGGAACTAGGAATAATGTGCCAACTTCACATTCGAATAGGGAACTTGGAACTAGGAATATCGAGCCAACTTCCTATTCGAATAAGGAACTGGGAATAAGGAACCAACTTCACATCCAAATAAGGAACTGAGAACTAGGAATAAGGAGCCAACTTCTCGTACGAATAAGGAACTGGGAATAAAAAGACAACTTCACTCAGGAATAATAAACTAGAAACTGGGAATAAGAAGCCAACTTCACCGACGAATAAGGAACTGGAAAATGGGAATCAGAAGCCAACTTCAGTACGAATAGCCTACGGAACTGGACATTTCTCCGCAATAACAAGGTCATTACAGACAAACTCGACATTGCTAATGGATTTAATGATTATTTTGTCAATATAGGCCCAGAACTTTCAAATAAAATTCATCTAACATCTAACAACGAATTTACCGACTACCTCACAGGCCGCTATCAGTCATCTTTCTTCAGCCACCCTACTAATACAAGAAATTCTTAACATTTTAAACACATTCAACCCAACAGAAAGCGCCGGCATCGATGGCATTAAATGGCGTATCTTTGAAACCTGTGCAGAGAATATGCTTAACCAACTCAGTCACATCTGCAATCTATCCTTAGTGCAAGGCATCTTCCCAGCGAAACTAAAAATAGCCGTATTACACCAACATACAAAACCACGAATTCTATTAACTTTTTCAAATTACAGCCCAGTCTCCATACTTTCACTTTTCTCAAAACTCTTAGAACGCTTAATGTACTGATAAAAATAGACTGATAAAGTATTTGGATCAAAAATCAATTTTATATAAATCACAATATGGAGTCCGTTATTTCCGTGAAAAATACTCAACAACGCTTGCAATTGTAGAAATGACAGAAAACATTATTGAATCCTTAGAAAAAAAGCAAAGTATAATAGCCATTTTTCGGACCTCTCGAAAGCTTTTGACACAATTAACCATAAAATGCTGTTAGATAAACTTGCCTATTATGGTATAAGAGGATGTGCACTCGACTGGTTTCAGAGCTATCTAAGTGAACGAAATCAACGCGTACAATTTAATGCAGCATGCCCTGAAACCAGGAAACTAACTTGTGGTGTTCCTGAGGGATCTATTCTTGGCCCTTTGCTGTTCCTTTAATATACGAATGATTTACCAAACCTCTGCAAGCACATGCCACTAATACTGTTCACTGATGACACCAATGCCTTTTGCTGTGATGAGAATATAGATAGGTTATATGCAAAGTAAATAAAGAAATGGAAGAAATTACGAATTGGTTCTCAATAAATAAACTATCACTAAATGTCAATAAAGCAGATAATATGTTATTTACAAACGTGACGAAACTAAAAAAAGTGAAATTCCAAAAATCTACATTAACAATAAGGAGATCGAAGATGCACCATTCGCTAAATTTCTTGGAGTATACTTGGACAAACATCTAACGTGGGCTAAGCAAATTGAAATAGTTACGGCAAAAGTAGCCAGGTGCGTAAGTGTTATCCAAAGACTAAAGCCGTATATGACACCAGACACTGTTAAAACTCTGTACTGCACACTTGTCCTCACTCATCTCACGAATTGCAATGCTATCTGGACTGCAGCACACAACAGCAAATTAACAAAACTCCAAAACCTTCAGAAAAAATTAATAAAACTCTTTACTAAACCAGCAGTGGGCCTGAATATATTCAAAACGGCGAAATTACTTAAACTCAAAGACATCGGCAAACTACAGATGTTTAATATTGTAAAAGACTTTCACCACAATGCATTGCAACAAACCATAGCCTCCAACTTTACATTCAACACTGACATCCATAGACACAATACTAGAAATATACATAATCTACATACCAAATTCACAGGAACAGAAACAGGAGCACAACGCCTTACAATAACAGCCACAAAATTATGGAACAGCAACAGCACAAAGATACGGGAACAGATCCTAAATAGAAAATCCTTCATGAAAATTGCCAGGGAATCCATAATTGGCGGATACTGATGTGTAGTACATTTGTATTCGTCAATGTATGGGCTCCCTGATAACATCAGTTGACATAACAAAGCACTTTATTACTACTACTACTACTACTACTACTACTACTACTACTACTACTACTACTACCACAACCACCACCACCAATTCAACTCAGGTGAATCCAATCTGCACGTTGCAAACTAACCAACCATAAACTGCTGGAACAGAGCTTGGCTTTGCCAATACACCAGATTGGAAGGCTAGACAACCATATGTTGTCATTTGACACTTCCGACACCGCTGACCACATAGACCCTCTATGGTATCCGACACACCGTAACCATGCACAATACACTAATCACCATTAATGCACAATACACTAATCACCATTAATGTAACTACCGAAGTGCCGAATTAACCCTTTGAACCATATAAGACCTAATAAAATAATATATCTAGACATAGCATAATTAAGGGGAAATATGAGAACGGGACAGAGGCGCCGAAAGTGTCAAATCTAATCCTTTTTCTCACCTAACAGCCAGATCTCATATTTACTCTGTACCTGCAATGGGCGATTACAGCCAGTATGAGTCAATCCCGGCCACCTTATCTATTCCAATTCTGCGTCAATGCCTTTTATTTATTTCAAATTCTGATCTAATACTCCCCATTTTATCAATCTACAATTACCATAAGAAACTCAGCTCAAATACTAGCTGATTAATTACTATTGTTATTAATATTATTACTATTATCAAGTTATTATATGATGCGTCTGTTGAGCCAAAACAGATGGTCCCAATCAGATCTCAATTATCTTGAACCTTCATCTGATATTCGTTTTCTCAGCGGCCATATCAGATTCCGACACCACTAGAAAATATCTATCTAAATCACAACTACCAACAACTTTCTCACCCCAAAACTACTGTGACATTGTTGAGCACCACCCCCACCCCTCCCATCCCCACCCAATGTACCATATTAAAAACCCTGTATCTACAATAAAAATCCTAGTTGGAATCTAAATACAAAGTAATATGAAGATCTTTTATATGTAGAATACGCTTCAGGTAGAGCAATCGTGACAATATGGTACAAAAATAGATGTTGTCCCATCCTGTGTTCTGTGTTTACGCCTGTGCAGGCGCTGTTACATCGCGAATGCTTGTATAAACTAACTCCCTTAGCCCTATATATTGTAAAGTCATGTTTTGTGTGTAGGGGGCGGGGGGGGGGGGGGGGTGGCATCGATTCATAGGCTCTGCCTTTGATGGACTGCCCAATTGTGATGTATGTATATTATATATTAAGCATGAAATAAATAATCTTGAATTTTGAATCTTGAATATTGAAATGCATCAATGCGGGAAAAATCCGGAACGTGGCCATGATTAGTGGTGGAAACTATTAATTGAATTGTAAGCATGCGTGGCAGAAATGTGTGAAATAGAACCATTTGACGGCCAACTGGAGGCCCATGTTTACATCCAGAAATGCAAGAGATCATATGAAGAATTAAGAGCATGATATTATTCAAGCCATACATCACAAGAAAGCTAAGCCATTTTTCTAATCATTTACGTATTAGTTTATTTATTTTCGTAAAATGGTATCGAGCTACTATATATTTAAATTAGCCAGTGCCCTGATAACGCATGCTGCTTGGCCGTTCTAGGCCCATACTGGGTCAATACTGCCTGGTATTGGCCCAGTACCAGCACAGTAACTCGGTCAAAATTATTTAAATACCACATAAATGTTTAGAAAATTGAGTATATTTTAATTATTTATTCTTTTCAATTGTCGCGCGGCCATATAGCCATTATCTCTAGCTCTTGCTGTCAAGATACGCACCTTTATCTGGACTAAATGATAAAAACCTATTGCTCTACGTCACAGATCCCTATAGAAAAAATAACACCTCATTTAACAACAGTCTCAGATGTGAGATTACCTTTGTAAGATACTGGAATTATGGGCTCGTTTTCTAGGGCCATGCAGTTACTTGAAGGTTGCACAAGTAGGTTTTAAAGTTAAGCCGTGTATACGTACGCAAAATTGTAAATTGTTCAATTGTACATATTGCATTATCCAAACCATACGAAACTTGCCCCCACTTCTTAGACGGTGTTCACGTATGTACAAATTCAAATTCAAAGTTTTTTATTTTGCAGAACAATAACATATGTAGGCTACAAAGTCAGAAGACAGTATTGTATGCGACGGGGTGCGTGCAAACCTGATGGGTCGAGAGCATTGTGACGTCATCAAAATTGTAATTAGGCCACGCCCTCCCCCCCTTTTCCCCTGCAAAAATGCTCTAATCTGATTGGTCAACAGCGCGATCTAGCTCTCTGCCAATCAGATTCCAGCATTTTTATCGGAAAAAAGATGTGTGACCTAATTGAAATTTTGATAACGTCACAAGGCTTTCAACCAATCACAGCCCGTCGACTTTGTTTTTGGGAGGTAGATCTAGGATGATTGGCAGGTGTAACGTGAATGATTGACAGGTGAAATGTGTGAGGGGGCGTGTTCGAATGAGCACGACCACTCAGATTTGTGCATATTTTGTCACAGACTCAGCACATAACAGCTCTCGACCCCTCAGATTTACGCGTATATGATCGGTATGGGCGGTATGTAGATCTAGGGTATTGCTAATGAGTTATAACATGTTCAGACATGTTTGGTCTTGTCTGAAGAGACAATGGGAAGGTTAGATCTATTCTTACTGAATAAAGATCGCCCCTAGGCGATAAAACTGCAACATTTATTCCATATGTAGTTAATCAATTCTTCTTCAGTATGTAGATCTATTATTACTGGATAAAAAAGAGACACGAGGTAGGTCAACCCAAAACCCAGGTGGGTGGAATGTAGATGAGTTGTAACAGGTTCGGGTATCGTCGAGCAGACGTTAGCCAATAGACCTGTGGGTCTATAATTCTCAAACACTCCTACGCGTGATCATGCAATAAATTAGCTCATACTATTACTGACTGGTCTGAGACACTAATGATCCTAGTAAATCTATAGTACATTCCTAATGATACCCTGTGAGCAGTTCTAGACCAATCAGATTTGCGTGTATATCGTCGCAGATGTACCACGTTACCAACTCTCGAGCATTTGCATGTATCCCATCATGAGCGGGCAGTATGTAGATCTATATTGAATTAGTCACGTAACACCTCTCAACCACACAGTCTTTGCTTTGCACGTATGTCATGGCCGGTTGGTGTGTAGATTTATAGTGAATACCAATTCTTGATCGCTCAGATTTGCGCGTATATCGGCGCAGATATATGAGGTGAGCATTCTTGACAACTCAGATCTGCACATAGCCCGTCGCATGCCGCCGGTAATTAGATCTAATTGAATGCTGATGAGTTATACATGTCTCGGCATGTTTTCTCATGGCCGAAGAGACAATGAGAAGAGGAGATCTATTGTTACTGAATACAGATTGCACCCAAGTTCTAACGGTTTTAAGATTCAATGCAGAGTTAATCGATTCATCATAGCCTAAATCTAGCTTGCCTGGCTGAAATACCAGCAGGTTCGGGTGCAGGCGCATAGGGGTGGATATTCGTATGAGCGTATGAACAGAGGTAAGCGTGGGCGTGCATGCGGGTGGGCGGCTACCTGAAGCTGTATCTCAAAATAACTCCTGAACCTATGTTGTCTCAACACAGAGCTATGGCAGCAACAACGCCCCAGCAGAATTAGTGTCAAATTATTCGACAGAATGCTTATTAATTAGTAAAACATGCAAGTAGTACAACTGCCGACCGATTCCACATTCATGCAGGTGGTATACTGTCATGAGTCAAATTATTTAGAAAATATTCATCAAAATACTTATTAAATAGTAAAAGATGCAATTTGTGGGGGTGAGTAGGGGTGGGAGGGGGAGGGGGGGGGGAGGTGTTCTATTAACCGGACATGACAGAGTATTTCTCTCAATTATAATCGTGACGTCAATCTGCATGTGATGTAATTGATTATGGTATCATAGCATACACTCAGGGCTGGCTCGAGAGCCTGACCTGGACGGCAACATTAAATTGCAATAAATTTTGGACGGACATTGTCTCAGTAAGTCATGGATGTGGCTAGGCTGTAAATCAACAGGGCACGTGATACCATTAAACGAACAAGAAACCAGTGTTAAACAAAAATATAAATTTACTAAATCAATGCGACAGATGAACAATAAATAAATATTACGGCAATGAAGAATCAAGATGTGTGTGTATGTAACGTAACTTATTGTTTGATGAAGTCCGTATATATTGGCGATGCAACACAAACGTCAATACCCATGGCTAGGTACCCATTGCATCAAACTGTACACTGTGTGAAGAGGAACGCGAACGTGGACAGCAACAGCAAAGCAGTGAGAGAGCAGCGTGCACGTGGGAATGTGGCGGCCAAATGTCATATGCTACGTGCCATAACGTAACAAGTAAATGAACCCTGAGGAAAAATAAATTAAATCTCCTATTCATATATTGCATAGATTATCAAACTGTACACATAATTAAAAATATATCATGCCTTGGAAATGATGTTGCAACAGAGCTGATCTAGAACTCAATAGTAGCAGCTCTCAGCAACATAATTTGCAAAATGGACGTAACTATCTATCTCTACAATGTAATATTGTAAGGCAACACCAGTATTCCGTGAACAAATTGAAAAAATAATTGATGCGCCAGGCTGTCTAATTCTTAACAATCCCGGTGACAAATCATTCAGGGGAAAGAGCATTTTCTAAACTAGCTCGAATCAAGAACAAACATCGATCCACAATGACACAACAGCAGACCGAGGCATTGGTCTTATTGGGCACAGAAAATGATCTTCTCCAGGAACCAACATTTGATGACCTTATTGCAACCTTTGCAAGCAATAAAGCCAGAAAGAAGATCTTCGCATAATGTGAGATCAGCTGTCTGGCTTATTCACATAGTGCTCATATGTATATCAACAACAAATTGATGTGACAGGTGATGTGTTGCATAAAACCTATTGCCAATAAATCCGAATAGATCAGCAAAAAACGGCTTATGCAGTGGTCTTGAGAAACAAACAAATTGAGACAGTTACTGCGAAAGTAGCAAGAGGAATAGGTGTCATCCACAGATTAAAACCATATATGACACATGACATGGATAAAACAGTGTACAGCGCCTTAATCCTTCCGCACCTCACATACTGCAATGCTGTTTGGAATAACATCTACAAAAATAAAATATCTAAAATTCAAAGCCTCCAAAAAAGAGCATTAAATTATTTTCTCGGCCAGCAGAAGGCCAAGATATGTTTAAAGAAGCAAAACTACTCAAACTTACTGACATCCCAAATGTTAACTATTGTGAAAAATTTCCATCACAACACCCTACCCAAATCCATAGCCCCCTTCTTTGTGAGCAATATTAACATCCACCAACATAACACTAGAAGCAGACACAAACTACATGAAAAATACACACGCACAGACATGGGAAAACATAGAATATCAAGTACAGCCACCCAATTATGGAATAACACTAAACAGGAAACCAGGGACAAAATACTGACAACAAAATCATTCAAGAAAACAATAAAGGATTACTTAATTCACACATATTATTGCTGCTACAACTACAACTACTACTACTACTACTGCTGCTGTTTCCAACTGCTAACAACTATTAATTTTTTATATTCAGTAGCCATAGAACCAAGCTACTGGATGAGCAGGAGAATGAGCACCGTGCCCCTCCCCTCTCTCCCTCCCCACCCTTGCCCATGGATGCTCCCACTAGCCAGCATTCTGTAAACATCTTATCAACTGCACAAATACAGTACATCTCGGGGATGACCTGACATACTTCTAAGCAAAACCACTATCTTGTTGTTAGAATAATTTTAAAATCAATGTGAGAAATGTTCTCTTGTATGTTTTGAAAATGGGTGGATTGGAAGACATTGCTGCCTATGGCAACAGTGGCTTCCAATTCAATTATATTCAACACATTCAACAGAACGTTTTTATTTTACTATTGAGATGAACTGGTTATTTCCGAGATGTACTGTACAATCAAAGTCGACCAAAAGTATAAATGTTTGTGTTGTATTGTAACATCACCACTACAACAACTACTACTACTACTTAGACATGTATTAATTTTTTATTTAACTTGTCTTCTAATGTTTGTATGCTAATGTCCTGTTTAATTTATTTGTATAGATGTATGTATATATGTGTAAGGTGTCCGCCTTCAGCGGACAACCTAGTTGAATCCATAACTGATATATATTTTGCTACTGAATAAATAATCTTGAATCTTGAATCTTAACTAAATTATTCTATATAGTGAGAATTATATGTCAAATAATGACCTGCTCAATACCACCGAGTGATAAGGTCTAATGGAGACTTTTTTCTTAAAGATTGTCATGCACAGCGATCAGTTACATGGAGGGATGTGGTTGCTGGTGTGGCCCTAATGTTCAGAGTGACCATTTTTTCATTTTAATATTAATCAAATGCGATTCAAAAGGATCGTAGAGAGATGTTGTTCAATGGCATCATTATACTGCACATTGTTCAATTAAGAATGGACACCATAGATTCCCCCCTCACCCTACTATATATAGATGTCCACAGAGTGCAAATGGGTCCTTAGATGATCTCAAACATCATTGCTATGGCATACATCATACTAAGAAAAAATGTTCTTATAGTAGTGGTCCTCACAACCATGGAATGTGTCCACATGGCTCAGTCCACATAACACATCTACAAAATACAACATATTATGTCATCCACACAAGTACAGTTTTAACTTCAATGTCCACGTATATATAGAGGTAAGACCATGGCTATCCAATGATTTCCTGGAAGATTAAGATGGTCAGTATTGACGACGATGAATCTGGGTCCCCTTATATATTTAGGTATCCTTTCTCTTGAGAAAACCACTAGAAATAGCATAGATAACTTGGTATCTCCTGAAATAATGGTTTCAATACCCACTGTAGTCAGCATGGTAATGGTGCCACTAGGCTGTGTTAATGTTGTGATAATTATCTATGGTTATAATATTATTAATCTGAGCATAACAGATAATGTTTCTGGTATCTTGTAAAGCTGTTTTAAGCTGAAGCTATACATGTAAGCTACACTGTTTCATCAGTTATACGTGGTCACCGGTAGTCAAGCTGGGTCTAAAGTCGAAGGCGAAGAATGTAAGTCCTGCTTTATATTTGTCTATGCTTATGACTATACACTTATCATCAAATAGACATCCAGTTCCGTTAATCAGAGTTAAGAATGACACTGTAAAATTAAATTCATGGTCTGTAAAATTCCAAGTAAGGGCGCTTATGAGACTTATTCAACATTCAGATAACACACTCTGTGATTAAGGTCGCATTTCTGAAAATTGAATAGGTTCGAATCCCAACTGTTGCTATAAACTGTATTACCCATTATGCCAAATACTGCCCTTGTGGCTAAATCTCCGAGAAAAATATTATCTCAGTTTATGTTATTGTGAACCACTTGGATAGTAAAAGACTTTACTATAGTTCTCTTAAAAGGTTATCCCACAATGTTCTTTAATAGCACCATAGTGGGAGCGTTGAATACTTCTGGCATAGGTTTAGCTTTTCATAGATTTAGAGTAGTGTCAGGAATTATTACTTTGTAGACATCAGCGCACGCTATGATCAAGCTAAAGGTAAGCAAGCTGGTGGTAACACCTCTTAGCAAACACTTTTCCTGAAGAAAAATGGCCGAATATATCCTCATTTTCCTGTGAATAATTAAAGATACATTCTAAGCAAGACCTGTAGGGATAGGTGTCATTAGCGTCCAATACATGTTTGGTGTTTAGAAAATAAATCAGCTTGGGAGAATAGAAGCCATCCACAAGTTGACGGGCACTACATCACTAGCCACTATGAGCTTACTGCCCCTCCATCTTTAACTGACACCAAGCTAGCCTTAACATAAAGATAGCTCTGGGCAAAGTATATGTATTCATCACCGCCTCCCAGCACGAACAATTTTTTGGAACCTATATTTGACACCCTGGTAATAATGCTGCCAATGAGCCTGTTCCATAACTGATATTCTCAGCTTTACGCATCGTCCTATCACATGATCTCGCCCTCCCTCCCGTATTGAGTCCCGTGCTTGCAGGCTTTTGATGTCTTGGCTAAGTCCGTGAAACTTCATAAATGAGGTCAGTCAACTACCACCTAAAAAAATTGCTTGGTTATTATCATCCCACTAATATACTGTCAATCACATAGATTGACATTCGTGTCTCACAAGCTCTCCATCGATGTTGGCACGAAGCTACGCCTCTATTTTAAAATTTATAGCAAGAGTGAAGTAGGCAGAAAACTGATTGTCTATCTGAAAACCGGCAGCGAACATAGCGAGAAAACGTGGGTTTGCAAGTACACCCTCAAACAGCGAAGCGATGTGGGTGGGTGTATGTTAGTACGATGGGATTTATGGTGCAGAGACCATAACCAGGCTTCCTACTATATAGAGATTACATTTGGGTGTTGTTAATATAACAGTTTCTTATTTGAAATTAACTTCCTAAATCTTTTCCTTTTCCCGGCGAAAATCACTCAGTAGATGTTAGTCTAGCGAAGGCTTCCTGAATTTTTGTCCCACCAGTTTTATGCCACAATGCAGTATTTTACAATCATTTTACAATCATTGATGGACCATTTCATTTTAGTTTTTTGGTAGTTTTTTGTAGTGTGAGATTTGCCCTTAGTAGTCGAGGTTTTGATCACTCTGTATTGAGTTGATGGAAAGAGGATCATGAGGATGTTTGTGCCATCGCTTGTGGTGTATGCCTAGATTGTGTGTCTACATGCAGAATCTGAATTCCCACTAATGGAGGTTTTCTTGTCTAATATGTTGATAGTGTAGATTTGTGCTGTCTCAGGGCACCATAAGAGTACTGATCTTTGTCTGATGTCTTGATAAATCTATTTATTTTTTTGCTAGTGGGATAAAATGTGTGCAATTAAATGATTTATAAAAGTATTTATATTATATTTATCAGTTATATTTATTTATCCATGGAACAAAATAAATAATATTTTTACATTCACACTATATGTGTTTGTCATAATCATTGAGCTGAATCTCGACAACATGTCCCCATTTCTACCGGGTTAGGGATTTCCCACTCAGTTTTCCCCATGTATTAGGTCAGAATTCCGTTTTAAATTCAAGCTCATAATACTTTGAAACTTATATTTGACTTGATCCTTTTTTTACTTCAAAATATAATTTCACTTTCATCACTCAAGTTACCGTGTCATAGTTGTTAGGCTTAAGTTACTTTGGTCACTAAAGTTACTATGTCGTAATTTTAGGGCTTAATTTACTTTAGTCACTCAAGTTAGTATGTCATAATTTGATGGCATAAGTTACTGTTCTCACTCAAGTTATTTTGTTAACAGTCATAATACTTTATAAGTTCTCTTTAGATTCTAGGTCATTTATTTCATCAAGAGAACTGAAATTCTGGAAATCATTTAAAATTCTTTAAATTATATACAAATTGAAAGTAATCCTCCGCTTGGGATTAGGTGTCCAAAGGTTACTCCCTTACAACAACATCTTACTCAGGCTCTCAATCTGTGTACTGAAAATTATCTTCTAATGGAAAAGATGGCTCCATGAGAGCCATATGAGCGAACTATTGCTTTCGGCGTTATAGTTCCTTATAAAGGGCTGGTGACATCATGGACTCTTGCATGTGTGAATTAGTCCTCTCTCACGCGTTCATTGGTTAATAACGGCTGTGCATGCTCTATGGCGTTGATACTGAGCCTGCTCCTTATTTTGGAATCACGTCTGTCGCTCAACAGCCAGTGCTCTTCTAAGCAAATGATGTCAGCTTGTTTTAATAAGTTTTGCAAGTATGGAGCATTGCCACGGACTCCTTCGACATTGAATGTTGTAAGTCTTATATGCTTCTGATCTCTATTTCTGCCATGTCTGGCGCTGTGATTTGATCTGGCGGTGTTTCTTTGTATGCAAGAGAGGCTAAAAAAGACTGTGATATATTCCTGTCATTACCCAGAGACTGAAGAGCCAGCACCAGGTCTTCTGCATTGTTAGGTCTGTGGCTTTCCTGCAGATTTTCACTGCCCTGAGGATCTGAGTTGCATATTTCTGATGGTATATCAGCTTGTGGCACTGTAAGAGTATTATCGGTGGATTGAAATCTGTCAAGTGACTTTGTGTAATTAGTTCTGGTTCTTGCACTGGGGCAACTATGTTACACTCAGATACTGATGGTAGGACTCAGTTTATTTCTTTATCAGACAAGTTGGAAATATGCTGATTATCTGACTGAAGAGAGATTGGAGAGGAATGGCCGAAGAAGACTGCATTTGCTGACCATTTGCCTGTGATTGACTGATGGTGAGTGGATGTTATTTACTGCCGAGTTATGTACTTGCGGTATATGATTCTAAGCCATCATGCGTGCCTGTACTGCTTAGTGGTATGTTGGAGGCATTGGTAGATTCCAGTTCAGGTACGTAAGCGGTGTGAATGGAGCAATTGGAGATTGCAACTGGACACTCTGGGACATCATTAAGGGCGATTTCTCTGGTATAAATTGTGCAGTCTGTTGTGGTGGCCCTCTATGTAGTGTAGATGTATGGAGTGGTACCGGCAATTGAGCTGGATGGTGTATTTAACGTAGTGGGAGCCATTCCTGTACCATATGAAATAGGTTCTGTTGCAGTTGATTTAGGCTATGTTGGCCTGGATGGTAGATCTGAGGCAGAAGAAACCCTTGTGTCATATGGATTAGGTTCCGCTGAGGTTGACTTGGCATGTGCTGAGAAGCTCCAGTTGGGTGCTCTGGCATAATCAGTAGACGGTGACCTGTATGGCTTGTTACTTGCTGTGGGTATCCTGCTTGCATTATGTGGTTGTACAGCTGATTGGCAGATAGTTGTTCATAAGCATTTTGCCAAGGCTGGACCGGGTGGATTAGCCATGTCTGTAAAAAATTTCTGTATATGTCTGGTATTCGTGGCTGATTTACCTTGACTTGCTGTGCCCTATTACTAAGATTTGCAGCAGTCTGTTGGATTCCTCTGGCAGGTAGGTGTGCTGGATTACTTTGTGAGGGCTGGGATAAATGGTCACTTTGTTGTGGTAAGTAGTAGTCTGCATGTGGCATAGTGGATCCTGGTGTATTAGTAGATACTTGTTGTAGTCTATTATCGGGTATTCGACTGTTCATATTGTGTCCATCTACAGTGCTGTGCTGGCAAGAACTATATGTAGTGTGAACAGGTCTTGTCTGTAGTAGTTGGATCATACTATATTCCACGTTTCTGAGCCTGCAGGAGATATCCGGATTAGAGTTGATTCTATCTGACGTACATTTTTGATAATCTAGAAGATCCACTTTTCTGTCAAACAGGTCCAACCGGTCTTTCATCAGCTGCCATTGAGATTGATCAGTGGATGTGCTAGATTGATAATTTGGGGTACGTGTCACTGGTATAACCCTGACATGGTCATTCTGATTTGAGGTTGCTTGCAACAGAGAGATACATGTAACACGCTCTTGGTCTTTAATCATTTGTTCCAGCAAGCCAACATATGATTTTAGTTGAAACTGCTGCTGATAGTCAGTATTCATGTTATTTGAGTGGGCTCGTTGGCTCTTAGGAGCGCTAGTTGTTTTTCTGCTAGGAGGATTTTAGTCGTTACAGACTGGCTAGGTAGCACAGGCAAGGCTGTAGAATTTGGTCTCTTGCTGCCATTATGGTTATCAGGGACCATTAGCTGATTTGTAGCCACATTTACAAGGGGTGGTGTGGTCTCTGTGGTAGCATCATTTTTTGGGGTTTGAGTCCCATATTCAGCTGAGTCATCGTATAGTACGCTATTTGTACACACAGCCCAATTGAAGGATACGCTTGAGGAATCCTTTCTGACACTTCCTTTGAAAGGACAGCGCATGCATAGTGGAGCCATTGTAGACATGTTTCACATTGAATAGTTTCCATGAGAGATGCCATGTTACAGACAGGACAAATATCATGTCCATTTGACATTGCATCATTTGAGGTCGGGTCGTTGGACATTACTGGTGCTAGGGCAAGCATAGAATTAGTTTTATTATACGAGTAACTTGCACTTTCCGCATTACTATATTCAGGTAGACTGAGAGGTACTGAGTTTCACCAATCCATCCCGTGACATGGCATTGTTGTTTGCGTTACAGTCCGAGCTATCTGCCTTTTCCATAGACAATAATTGCTTGTTTTATAGCAGTGTTGAGCGATTGTGGGTCATGGGTTCGAAGGCTATCCTCAAGAAGTTGTAGGTGGTGAGCTTGAAAGAGTCTAATTGTTTGCAGGCCATTCACCAACATTTTAGACTGTGTATTATACATATTGATGTCAAAATTGAGCTTTTTGCCATGATTACCAGCAAGAGTTCTGTTGAAGACCTTCAACTGTTCTTTGACTACTAGGTTAGATTCCTCACGAACAGGGATTCTTCTTGCTTTGTGTGTTTTGCATATATCATTTGACCGAGTGTCTTTGATGCTGGGACAGTAAAATTTTAACAGGAAGTTCTTAGCTAGCTAATATCCACCAACACCATATTGAAGGACTAACTGACCATCATCGCTGCCCTTCTTCCATGTTAATTGGATTGATGATAGGTTTGTTGGTGAATGTTTCTTCTTAACTGCAGTGCCTCTATTTAAAGTGTACTCTCTCTCTCTCTCTCTCTCTCTCTCTCTCTCTCTCTCTCGCTCTTTCTCTCTGTTTTGGGGTACTTCCAGAAGGCGAGAATATGGATGGTCGCATTGGTATGGTCCCAGTTTTAAGTTTGGTCATCTTCTGATTTTGATCAACTTCTGATGTAACCGCCAAATCACTAGAAGTTAGGACCCTGACAGGTACATTTGATGACTGAAATGATATCATATTTACTGCAGCCATATCTGTGGCTATACCCAGGACTGTGGACAAGGAGAGTAGACACAGTACTTGGAAGATATGATTTGTCTGGCACATTGGTATGTTAACCTGTTTGACGAATGCCGAATTGAACTCATGGTTAAATCAGTGACGAAAAATAAAAGACAGGTGTAGTAATGTTCTTGTAAAAACTTTAACAGCAAATTTGGGCGTTAATTTGATTCAGAATTTTGTAGTAAATTTTATCAAGAAAGATTTGATGATATTTCAAATTTTCGAATTAAAGTTTAAGAGTTTAAAAAAATTCAAGATGGCGGCCTTGTGTCAGTAGCATGCATGGTACCAATTCTGTGATTTTTAGTAAAAGATGTCAAGTTCAAGTTCAAGATTAATTATTTTGATATAGAATATACATTTACAGTTTCACAACAGGTAGTCCACCAAAGGCAGAGCCTATCTGGCGGTGGACCTCTACATATAACATATAACAACAATATAGGACATGAGAATACTGAATACATACGGTTAACATGGTATAGTCCTATATATACATATAGTTAACTGTCTCGCTGCCAAGCCTCTGCAGTCTACATTTTCCATGGAGCCTAACTCAGGGTATGCTGAGTACCTCTAAAAACATTGGACCGAACGTTGTTGGTGGCTAAGCCACAAGCAACTTTCAGTCAAATTTTTTCTAAAAAACTCAGCCAATCCAGAGTCATTGCCAATTGGAATTATTGTCCGCTGGCTTCCAGCAGTCCAACAGTTAATAGACGTATGACAATTTACATATTTACAGGGAAAGACATGACAGAGGGATTTTTTTTTTAGGCTGTGATGGTAGAGGTAGTTGTTTGGTAGTTACCATTATGCCAGATATTATTATTATTATTATTATTATTATTATTATTATTATTATTATTAATAATAATATTATTATTATTATTATTATTATTATTATTATTATTATTATTATTTGTTCTGGTGACTGGGTACAAGTATGAGAATCTCGAAAGTTTCCTAAACAGTTTTTGCCACGCAACTGGTACATTCATTAAACACATTACTGGTGCTAAACACAACATAAGTAAACGAACAAAGTTTATAACTTATACGATAAAAAAGAACCAAAGACTAAATACGTCCTTCTCATTCGGTATCCATCTTCATGATTCTGACACTCGGGACATCGCGTTCTTCTGCATGTCAGTTAATTGTTTCTTTTGCTGCTAAGACAGGAGGGATACACAGAACAATAAGAAGACACGTGTTTAAAGAGCTTCATTCAGTATTTGGAATTCGTGTTTTACATCACATTGTAATAGATTTGTAAAAGATTCAACATATTCTCGTAGTAAGTCTCATTTAAAATCATAATTTCAGAATTCTTAATACATCGTAGTAAAGTTAATTTAATTTAAGAACCATTTTTCGTACCAATGATAATTTAAATTAAATTCATTTGAAGTAAATTTTATTTCAGGTTTCGCACGGGTCATGGAAATCCTACCATTCCTGGAAGATCAGGAATTTGAAAATCTAAATTCCAGGTCTACTATGGGATTTTGGTTTGTCACGAAATCTGGTTAAAACACTATAAATAAAATTGTGTATGATGTTTTCAATGTCTAGAACGTTTTAATATGTAAGGCTATACCAAAGATAATGGATATAGCAAAATGGGAAATAGCTGCGCGCTTTGCGACGCTATTGGAAAACCGCGCCATCATACGACTACGACGTGACTTTGACGTTATACCAGGGCCATTAACTCGTAACGCAAATGATGCGGTAACGCAAATCCCCCTTGACGCTAGGCTTGCACGATTGTCCGATATCGAAAATCGCGGTTTTTTTCATCCACAATTTTTTACGATATGATTTTGAAAAAATCGAAATATCGTGAAAATTGTTCACGACATATTCCTCCTATTTGTCATTTATTTGTATAGTAGACTTCTATTACGGCAATCTGATCAATTTATTTCCAAACCAACATCTTTGCAAGAGGGTTTGGCTTATATAATTAGGAATAGGTTAAGAAAAAGTTGAAGTTCATTCTTTAAAATTCTTTTGAAAGATGGACAATGATACGAAAATTGAACACAATTTACCGGTACAATCTTTTGCCGCCGTACTAACGGTACTATATACCTCAAAACCATGGTCGCGTGAGTGAAATTATTATCTGCAGGGTTCCCACGCAGGTATGGAAGTCTGGAAAAAGTATGTAAATTTAAGAAAACCATTTCCAGGGCTGGAAAAGTTATGGAAAATTTGATATTTCGTGGTACCGCTATGGAAAAGCTATGGAAAATTTAAATATCGGGATTTGTAATTTTTTCCGGCAGCCATTTTGTCAACAAACACTTCCTTGTTCCTGGTGTAGAAAGTCTGGATTGGGTACCGGTAACCGCCAAGCTCCAATACATTGCGATTAACGGGACCGTTTCACGCGTGAGCAATACGTGTCTGAACAAGTTATGGTTGGGTCCCGGTAACCGCAGTGATTGTATAAACGGCGTAGAAAACTCCGGTACATCACGATTACCGGGAACTTGAGTAATACATGTCTGAACATGAATCCTGAAAATAACTATTTATTCTCGCGATTTTCATATGTTTGATCAATTGGATATAATCAACATTCATGTGAGTATTGCGAAAATGATTTTGTGTATATATTATGTTAGTAAAGTGAGATAAATTTTGTTGTATAGTTTTCGAATTTCTTATGCTACCGCGATCATGGGAAAGTGTAAATATTCAGTTTTGTGGCAAACTAATGAGAAGTATAAGGGTTGGATTGTACCGGATGACACTTCAAGTCATCGAGCCAGATGTAGTGTTGGCGATAAGTCATTTGATATAGGAAATAATATAATGAATTGTTTTATTTACCTCCTCAGAACTCCAGCAGTCATTCCTCCCAAGCAACCCATAGTCGTTTGTACACCATCAGCCTCGTTAGGATCATTCGTAACAAGAAATGAAGTCCTCTCATCCGAGATTTACTGGTGCCTTAATGTCATACAGAATCACTTCTCATTCAAAAGTTGTGAGAAGGTTGGAGATTTATTCCGTATAATGTTTCCAGATAGTATGATCACCTCGAAATTCTCTTGTGGAGAGACGAAGTGTGCTTATCTTTCTACTTTTGGCATTGCACCATATTTTCCGTCACTTTTGTTGTCAAAGGTGAAGGCTGAGACGGATTATGTTTTATTATTCAACGTAAGCCATAATGGACATCTTCTGTCTAAACAAATGGATGTTCATGTTCGGTTCTGGCAAGCAGATCAGATTTCCACTCGATTCTACACATCAGAATTCCTCGGCCATGCCACAGCAACGGATATTCATGAAAAACATTGGAAGACATGATGATATCCTTTCAAAGGGCATAGAGTATGAAACTCAGAAGCGGATGATAAATATTGGTAGCTGTGGATTACACCAGGTACACAATGCCATCAGAGCTGGTAGTGTTAAAACTGTTTACTAGTTTAATTATGAAATTTACTTATGCATTGTTTTCTCATGTTTAAGTGTGATATGATGTACCAATTAAAAGCCTCAATTTTTAAGTAGTTTTTTTCCCCAAATGTCCACTATTAAAATGTCTTTAAATGGCTATGGAAATTTTTTAATTTGGTCTGGAAAAGGTATGGAAAAATATTCTCCTCACGGTGTGGGAACCCTGTACCTGGAACGGTATAAATATTGTATATTTCCTAATAAGCATGGTTTATAAAACCTAAATTAATACTAAATTTGACAATAAATTGTGTTGCGAAAATATGTAAATCATGCGATATTGCTTGCTCTCTTGTTTTTGGAGGCGAGAGGTGGCGCGTTCACAAATGTGATAGCTAAATGAGATGGTATACACGCTTTAGCCAGCAAGGTGACATATCCGAGATGTTTCTGAAGGCTAACTATTATTAGTAAATGGGTACTAGGTAAATGCGGATCAGATCTAAACATTATATATCTATGGATCTAATATCACGTGATTTGTACATTTTCACAAGGACGGCATGAAATGTCAAATTTTTAAATTAATTTGTTCTAATAAACGATGATTATAACAGAGTACACAATATTTGGGTTGTCCAATGTAATAATTTCACTCCCGCAATGCTGGACAAGGTATACATTAAGCCAAGGTGTAAGGCATCAAAGATTTACACGGGGAAATTTCCTATTTTTGTGTTATTAACGATCGTTCTTTAAGGATCTTGGCGACTGGATTTAAAGTGTTTGTTAAAATTTGCCAATTAGAAGTCATATTCGGTTAAAACTGATATGAAAACTCAGCGAAGCCGCAGGCCTGGGGTCAGTTACATTTAAATGTAACTAGTTACAGTTACATTGGACTATGTCAGTTACAGTTAAAGTTACATTGGTTGAGCAATGTAACTAGTTACATTTCAGTTACTTTGCATAATCTAACTAAAGTTACATTAGTTACTTTGTCTGATAATTACTATGAAGAACTATGTGGACATGAAAGTCATCATATAAAGTGTAATCTAGTCAACCAATTTGAGATATATAGTAGGAACAAAATAACACTATAACCACTGATATAATATACTTACAGAACTGAATTTATTTCAGATATAAAATATAAAACCTGCTGAAATTTGTTCAATGAATTTGACTGAATTTTATTGTTGCCATATGCAATAACAAATTTCATTCAATTTGTTTCCAAAATAATAAGATGCTTTCATTGTAAAAATGTGCATACATATTTCTTCCTCTAACCCTTTCAGCCATGCAAGCCAAATAACAAACATTAATTTTATTGTAAGAAATATTTGGCTGATGTTTTGAAACTAATTTGACTGAAAGGATTGATAGGTATCCACATTTTTCAGTGAAATTAGTTTCAGTATGTTCAACATATTATCCTTGGAGCATGGACTTTCTACAGTATGATAATCCAACATTTACCATGGACAATATAAGTTTCCAGTGAAATTAGCTTCAAAATCTCCATCAGCTTTATTGTATGCATAATTTAAAGTAGCAATTTAAATATGTCTGCTGAGTACTTTAGACAAATTTTACTTTCAAAAGATGTTGCTTCATATTGCAGAAACAGCTTTTTTCAGGTCAAATTAGATTCAAAATATTCAACAGCTTTCCAGTACACTAGTTTCATTCCACAGCCTTTCTAAATTTGTCTGCTATACCAAAATGGATGATGGCTTGACTTTTATCAATGGCATTGTCCTTTGATGTTTATCACCACACATATGTGAATTGACCCTAGCTTGAGTATAGTTGCTGAGCAGTGAGCAATGATTTCCTAAGCTGGCCTAATCAATAGTATATAAAGAAAAGAACAGGACATGCTGTTAACACCTATTGTGGCAGATTTTACCATTCATTATAATTCAACATTTGCTGTTTTTAACCCTTTAACACTAAAGCTGAACAAACAACTTTTGCAGTGGTGTTGAGAAATGTCCATTTCCAGATAAATATAGGGTTACTTTTGAAAATTTACCACTGGAATGACTGGCTCAATAACTAAGCCAGTCATTCCAGTGGTAAATTTTCTAAAATAATCTCATTGTCTACAAATGGATATTTACTATGAGAAAAATACAATTTTCTTTAACAAATTTAAGCCTTAAAAGGTAACTTAATTCTCTAATGATTTAGTAAACAACCTGTTTCTATGGTAGCCTAATGTAAAAGCTGTATAAGAATTTGATTAAAGTTATCACTGCCTGATGTAGTAATAACATTCAGTCAGATTATCATATCTAACAAGCATATTTTGAGAATAATAGCATGTTGTAAATATCACATGCAGATATAGAATAACCCTTTAATTGTCAAGATTGGTCACGAAAATCAAACCTATGGCCTAGCAAATCTATTTTGCAGGCAACAGGATTAAGATTTGAAAATTTACCACTGGAATGACTGGCCAAATATTCATGCCAATTATTCCAATGGTAAATTACAAAAATAAATATCCATGATACCTGGAAATAAAGTTGCTGCCCAAAGCATCAACATCTTCCAGTCAAATTAGCTTCAATATATTCAACAGCTTACTTTAATGAGAAAATTGTAATAAATCTATTAGAAAAGTTTGAATTGTAACTGAAAAGTAACTGAAATTTCAGTTACTTTTGCAATGTAACTGGTTACATTTCAGTTACTGTAACTGAAAAAATTCTTCAGTTACACGTTACTTCAGTTACATGAAAAATGTAACTAAGTTACAGTCAGTTACAAGTTACAGTTACCCCAGCCCTGCGAAGCCGACATGTCTACATAAGCCAAACCGTGCAGTCCAACTCAACCCAAGACCAAGTCAACCTGTGAATTCATATGCCATAAAATAAGCTATACGATATATTGAAATATCGCAATTTTCTCACCATGATATATCGCGATACCTCCTAGGACAATATCGTGCAAGCCTACTTGACGCGTGAAACAGGCGAAATAAATAAATAATTAGCCAAACACGGTAAACAAACAAACATGTAAATAAACAAAGAGATACAGAGCGCTGCAGTGGAGTCGGTCTATTATAGCTCAACCTATTGACAGGTTGTGATCAATATCCTTATGTCGAGCCCTGGGAACTTATTTTGAGCACCTGTTTTGCACTATAGAAAATAATATCAGGGCTGGCATGCGTGCCACAGCAGCACGGCACTTTTTGAGCTAGCAAAACAAGAATTTTTTTAATAGTTATATATCGCAACCATTTCTAGATTTCAACTCTATAAATTTATTAATTAAATATAATCTACTAATTCTTTTTTAACATATTTTATTGTATCATGTGTAGGGTTGCACGATTATTCACTTTTCATAATCGCGATCATTTAAAAAAAATAATCGCGATCATACGATTAATCATGAACTATATTAACTACGTCAATGCTGCTTAGCGGACGTTTTTATGCTACTGCAGATTGTAAGATTATGGGTTAGGCACATTGGTATACATACATGGACAGAAAACGCCAGTTGCTGATTGCAAACAAGGGAATGTATCAAGATTTTTCTAGATGGAAAACGGAAGCTGCCGTATTTCGCTTAATTGTAGCCTATGCTCTAATAGAATCCCACCCGCTAACTTTGACGTATGAGCTCCAATGATTTCTTAGCAGTTTGAAAATGGCAAAACTCTGGATTAGAAGCCCACCCCCTAACTCAGCAGATTGTATAGGAAAATTTGTAAGAATAGCGTGTATAGTAATAGCAATCGTGTCGCAGGGTGTGTCTACTTCAGACCAGTCACTGCCCTGATACATTTCCAGCCCCTCTAGAAGTCAATACAGGCCTCGGATTTGTAAACCTCGACCACCTATTAGAGTAATACTAATAGTAGGCCACGTATGTTCAAGATATAATAAAGTTTATTCCACACTTTTGTAGTCAAAATGCGCTTAAAACAGTCTTGGCGTGATTAAATAGCTTCCTTATTATAAATATATTTTAAGACCAAATTTATGTACCAAACAAGTACGGGAGAAAATGCTAGTCAATTTTGTAATGTCGATCAACATTAAATGATCCAAATTGAATTACTACGAACGACAATATAGCCGGCTTCTTAAGTTGCTGAGCCAGCGGCTCTTTTGCGATGGGAGGCGGCGTGTTCTCGCGCGATATTATATGCTAACGGGAGTTTATCAAACGGGTACCCGTTATTCAGATCAGTATAATACTCAGTTCCTATCGCGCAATGATAATATATAGAAATTCTCGAGTTCCGAGTCCCCGATTCCAGAATATTTATATCCGAGTACTCGCTCTAAAATAAACTCTTCAATTGGAGACGAATCACATGATTTTTATTGTTTTCGTAACGCCATCTTATATCAAATTGTGGATTAATTTTACTGTAATAAACGAGCTTTATTAAAGGATACGCAATATTTAGGCGCTCAAATCAAATAATTTCACTTCCCCGGTGATGTTTTGAGGTATACATCAAACATAGGCGCAGGCGGGGAGAAATTTACAGGAAAAAATGGGTTGAATTTCCGTGATATCAGTTTTAGAACTTTTTTGTGAAAACCGTTAGCGCATAGCTATTCAGAGAATGGGAATTAGAGCTGGGCGGTATTGACATTTACATGACGGTATCGGTACCATGAAAAAATACACCGGTACCACGGTATACCTTCAGCCGAGGTTGAGGCATGCCACGAAATTAGAAAATTTTTCATTTCCTTTTCTCCAATTAACGGTAAATATAGGTAAAATACATAAATCGGCTTCCTGATTTAGAGAAGAAAAACATTATGGCTATTGTGACTGCTTAATTTCATGATTTTATTAGGTCACTATTTTTATTGACGTAATATCATTCACGGGAATATCGGTCAAAGTGTGTGGTCGACTCGTTAACTATAACCCTCTGTTTGAGACATTGGAGTGCGCTATTTTCAATCTGGATTGGTCTTGCTATTAATGCGTGCGACCAGCGAATGGTAAATTTTATTTTGGCGGTCGAGCGCATTGATAAACATTCCTTTTCCAGACAAAATTTAAAAAACATTTGAGTCCAGACAAAATCCGCGAGTATTTAAACGAGGCCAGTGTTGTAATCTTTTATTTCTGTTGGAGTGGTATATTCGGTTACTCGCGAAAACAGGCCTATACACATGCATATAACACGACATTGAATATAGCCGATTCCAAAGCTTCTGATAATTACCGAGTACCCGATGTGCAGACTCGTTACTCGCCGTGCTTCACGTGAACAATGCGTGTAAAAAGCTATTTTTCCTTCGACATGTAGCCAGTTAAAAAATGAATTACAAAAACTAAAACACTATAATTTTTAGGTGTCATTACTTAAACTGGATTTCATTCTGAAAGAAATTTCTTAAAACAAGCCAGAAAAATAAAAAATAACGACTTAATAAATTAGCACGTGATCAAAATGGCGCGAACAAATACTACGTTTTAGTAAATTTTCATTGATTAATTCAGCATAATAATGTATTTTCCCATGGTCTAGTTCATGAACCAACCATTCAGATACGTCTTGGCGAGATTGCTGTTGCATTTGAATAGCACGCAGTTTGTACACACAGTTTGTATGTTATTTTGTTATTCTAGCGTGTTTGTTCGGTGACAAAATGCTTGGAGTAATAAATTACAAATAATAGAAACGGCAATAGGGAATATATTATAGTGTAATTACTACCGGCGGACGGACAGAGAATGAGTTTAGATGTTTTAAATAAAGCAATTTTACTGTGAGACTTTCAAGACGTACGTTTGACATACAATTCTGCCTGTCATTATTTTGTAATTGACGTCTTGATGTTTGTTTTTACAACAACCCTTTCACCTCAACTCGGCTAATAGTTAGGGATGCCTGTATTTTTGGCACTATTAGCACCTATTTACCCTTGGTCAAGTCAGATTTCATGGATCTATTTCTCAAATATTGCTCAAACATTATGGACAGTATTCACGGTATTTGGAAATGTCAACGGTCACGGTATCGGTTCACGGTATACTGCGGTCCTCACGGTACTACCGTCAGACCGCCCAGCTCTAATGGGAATGCAGGATAAGCGTGTGTGATTACAACAACAATGACAAATAGCGACCAAGTGAAAATCTTTATTCATCTAAAACTAATCATGAATCAATACAAACAAATCAGTTATTTATTTAGTTTATTTAATCATTCACACATTCGGCT
Organism: Chaetoderma sp. LZ-2023a; assembly: GCA_034401795.1. Lineage (NCBI taxonomy): Eukaryota > Metazoa > Mollusca > Caudofoveata > Chaetodermatida > Chaetodermatidae > Chaetoderma > Chaetoderma sp. LZ-2023a. The sequence continues at coordinate 84,224,050 of CM067371.1, read as the reverse complement.
GATAGCCGGATGTTTGTTTCCATGATGGGTAACACGAGCAGCATTTCACAAGCGTAAAAGTGTCTTGACAAAAATTTCAACATGGCGATTATATGATTATTTCATTTTATAATCGCCCACGATCATTTTGAATTATATAATCGCGAATAATCGAAAAATCGTGCAACCGTAATCATGTGTACAAAGGGATTGGGCACAAGTTCTAACAATGTATTTCCGTCCTCTCCCAACTGAATGAGAGAGAGATTACTACTTGACATAACATTAATTACATTATACACTATTTTAGACAAAAAAATCAATCACTGAAAGTGAAAACCTGACATTACATCTCCCTTTAAAATAATCATTAAGAAAAGAGTTGCAAGTGCAGGGTCAAAATTTGTCAACTTCATAGCATCATAGGCATTATTCAATATATGACAGTGCAATTCTCATTGAAGAAGAAAAAATAAATAAATAAAGAAAAATTAATAATCCTGCCAGATAAGCACCTGCTAATAATAATTATAGATATATTTCTGCAAACAAATTTAATGCACTGTATCATATATACAGTGATTTAAGGAATAATAAAAAACGTGGCGCTGCTGTAGTTGAGGTAGGTGTGGGGTGGGGTGGAGAGTGGGGTTAGGTGACCTGGGGGGGGGCAAACGGTCTCTGTCAATTCATTCTAAAATAGGACACACATGTACAGAGCACATCCTTCCATGTTGCAGTACGTATCAGCTGCTGAGAGATGAGATCTGGCCTTTGTCAACCTCTTTTCTTGAAAAGCTGTATGGGCCTGTGGAAGAACTGCAGAAAACTACAGATTTCATCTTGAGAATGGCTCTCCAAGTGTGATACCAGCGATCGAAAAGAAGAAGAAGAAGACGGTACATGTATTGTATGGTTCCCTTTATCATATCTAAGTGTGGAAGAAGTTTAGTTAATACTGGTAATACATGTAGGTCCCACTATAACAATGAAGCTTGGCTAGAAATCACTACCTTTACAATTTCAGCGATAACGAAGCTTAGTAGCTAAAAATGGGTACCTCAGGGCTTGAAAATTAGAAAAATATGGTGGTGCCCCAGACATACCAGGGGCAAGTACTTCATTTAGAGTAGGTTGCCCGACTGTACTTTGTATTTACAGGTTGCCCCGTTTCTGTAAATATAAAGTGTTCTGTTGAAGATATGTACCAGTTGTAAGTTATACAGACAACAGAATACTTGTTTATACCAACTCAACCTAAATGGCGTACAGTGGCAAGAGAATAGAGGGGTCTAATACTAGCAGCAGCTACATGTACACATGTACGTGTATGCCAACCTAAGCTCTGCCCATGTTTGGCATGTGTTATGATCGATTTATACACAATTTCATGGTAATTATATATGGTGGGTACTAGGGTTGGGCGATTTTTCGATATTATCGTCAATATCGCGATATACCGATACCGAAATCGCCATAATTTCGAAAAATCGTAAATATTGCACTTTTAACTGTGAGCATAATATAAATAACAAAGTTAGAAATGTCATACTCTTACCTCTATTCGGTCCAGTAATAGTCTTTAAGTAATAATCCAGTCTTTGTCTAAGGTAATAAAAACTTAATAAACTCCAAAATAATCTGTGTTCATTTAAGTCATGGTTTGTTTGCGCTAATAAAATGATTTAAAGTACAAAACAATCCTTTGTTGTTCACTTTTCATAATTACATACATAGACGACGCCATGTTTTTTCTTGGAGAATACCATTTTCACTGCCCACATTCCAATAATGATGGTGTCATTACTACAGGTCAAGCTATTTATCCATTAGTCATTGATCTGCATGGTTAAACATTCTTCTGACCGTGAAAGATTTAAACTTTAAAACTTTTTAGGGCGATAGGAAACCACACACACTTAATCCCTTATCAATACCACAGCTTGGAACGGTGGGTGAGGGGGAAGTTAATCTCTTGCTTTACCGCTATACGTTTTATGTAACTTTATACAATATATTTAGCATTTTTAAACGAATCAGATCAAAATTCATTCCACATATAACATTACAGATTTATTCTAATTGAGAAACAGCCTTAAAATAAATAATTTAGGCCTAATTCTTTCCAGTCTTCGATCTGTTCTGGCAGTGTTAACTGGGTTAATTTCACACATCCAGGCTACACCTTGAGATCAATGGATAGGACCGCTAAGTAGTGAGCGAATTTGAATAGGTCTACAATGGGGCAAATTAGTATTTAATATTACAGACCAAATAAAATCTGATATAATTGTTTCCAGTCTTCACGCTGGTTCTCATTCAAAATCATGCAGTGTTATTTTACTAATTTGCATCGTCTACGCTAGCGGTGGGCGTGATAACAGCTGTCGGAATTTTGCAGTGTGAATTCTGATTGGCTCAAGAATGATACGGCGGCCAATCAGATTTCGCTCTGCGGAATTCCTTTCTACGCAATGAAGCTAATGCGTATTCCTTGCTCAATCTTTTGACAGTTGTCGTGAGGTAAAGATAACACAAAATACAACACAAGAACAGAAGAAAATCCTTTATTTTTCTTATTTCTGATGAATACGGTTAGTTGCATTACATTCGTTGCTTTAAACTGTATATTGAAGGGTGTCAAAGTGTGGAATTTCGTGTATTAAATATGCGGAAATGGCAATCATGGCGATCTCAATTTACGGTTTCAATGCAATTGATTAATTTAATGAAAATAACTTGTAGACACCACCAATTTGAAATACATGTTATTCTATGTTTACACCCTAACTCCACACCCCGCCCAAATGACGATATATCGTGATACCGCGGTATTTTAATGAGATACCGATATCGTCATGCCTTGAGCAATATCGCCCAACCCTAGTGGGTACTTATAATATACGTAAACATGTATGTACATAATTTAAATTATAAATTCATTAAACATATACAGTTCGTACACTTAACCCTTACCACTCTGATGTCAATATTCTATCTTATGTCAATAGCAAAGAAACTACATTTTTCAAAAATTTTGGTAGATGTTGCCAACAGCACCATCGTCCACCAAACTTGTTGAAAAATTTACACCAGTTCATCTTTTAGTTTAATTTAAATATTTAAAAATCTAACATCAGTGTGGTAAGGGTTAATAACAGACTTTTCATGACAGAGTTATACGTCATAATAATTATGACATCAGCTCACTAGTGACGTCATTGATCATGACGGTATATACTTGTGTGACGGATCGAATCACTCCTTTAAGTAGAATGCAGGCCTCTGCTGTTACTACATGTATTTACATTGTAGTGTCAACCCTGATCAGTGCTCTTATTCAATTGGGATGCTTATACACCAATTCATCAAAACCTATGTATAAATCACTACATGTAAATCTGACCATTTAAGCTAGTAATTGTAATTGCTGAATTTCCTTTTCAGATTACATGTACCGGTACTTATTATTTCTCTGAATTTCTCTGATCAAGAATGGCAAAAAGTCTTCGTAGCAAATGGAAAAGAAAGATGCGTGCTGTCAAGCGACAGCGCTATGCTAAAAAGGAACTAGTGAAACTGAAAGCGACTGTAGCGACCAAGCCTAAAGATAAAGACAGTAAGAAGTCATAGTTACTTTTACACTTTCAGCGATAAATTCCCTGTATCTCAATCTTGGGGAAAACAAACAAGAAAGTTGTTGGACTGTTTTGAAATTAATATGTCTGGAACCCATTGAGCTGCCTCCCATCAATTTTTGTCTCGCCTGCGAAGCAGGAAGCGAGACCTCGGAATCACTTTTCAGCCTGCGTTAATGTTTATGTTAATTTTTTTCAAATGACAATTTAGTCACTAAAGAGTTATCAGATTTCCATAAAACCTTAAAATGATTGGAACTACATGTACTCTGTATCAAAATGAAATAGATTTTCTAAATTTTTCCAGATTTTTACGTAGTTTATTTTTGGGCTTTTGTGAAAAAATTTAACCTTGCTAAGCTTTTTTCAAATGACAATTTACTCACTGTAGAGTTAATGGATTTCCATAAAACTTCACAGATTTATTCTATATGATCATTAGGATTATTGTGTATCAAAAAGAAATAGATTTTCAAAATATTGCCAGTCTTTCTGCTTTTGAACTTAGATAATTTTATGCCTTCAGGTTACGGATTTTTGTTGCAGTTATGGTTTTTCAAAAATACTTTCATCAACAAGGGGTTGACAATCAGATAAATCCTTGTTTACTAAATTGTCATTTGAAAAAAGTTAAACATAGATGAAAATGGACCATGAAATAATCCAAGTTCAAACACGGTAAAAATATGGAAGGATTTAGAAAATCAATTTAATTTTGATGCAGACTAGTTCTAATCATCATGTAGAACCTATCTGCAAAGTTTTATTCAAATCGGGTGATGAAAGTATTGTTTGAAAAATGTTAACAGATTCATTTTATGTGATGCTCCCATGTCTAGTCTGCATTAAAAAGAAATGGACTTTGATTAGATTTTGACATATTCTTAATGGGTTTGTACTCAGATTTTTTTAGGGCTGATATGCATCTAGTTTCTTCCTATTATGCTGTGGTTACGGTTTTTATCCCCCGGTCTGGAAGGTGGGGTTGATATAGCGATCAGCATGTCCATCCATCTGTCCCCGGTCTTGTCAGCGCATCTCCTCTAGAGGTCTCAATGGATTAACTTAAAATTTCATCCACATTATCAGTATCATGTGCACATGTGCATGTCTTGTTTTCGTGGCCACAAAATTATTTTTGGCAGAGTTATCGCGCTTTAAATATCTTAAAGCTGATACATAAACTGCATTGCCAATCATTTCTTGTCGACTCCTACAGTTTAGCTGTGATTCTTTTGAAACTTGTTAAGTGTTATCATTACCATGTGAAGATGTGCTAGCTGTATACCTGTACATCCATCCATCTCTCCAAAATGTATACATGTATGTCTGTCTGTCGTTCCATCCATCTCTGACAATCGTTTCTTGTCAACACAACTCCTAGAGGGCTCAATGGATTAACTTAAAATTTCGTCCACATCAGTATCATGTACTGATGTGCATGTGCTTTTTTGTGACCAAAAAATTATTCATTACAGAGTTATCACCCTTTAAATAGCTTAAAGCTGATACATAAACTGCATTGCCAATCATTTTCGTGTCAAGGCAACTCCTACAGTTTAGCTGCGATTCTTTTGAAACTTGGTGAGTGTTATCGGTACGACATGGAGATGTGCATGTGCTATTACACTTGTACATCCATCAGTCTGTCCCAAATGTATGCATGTTCGTCTGTCGGTCCATCCTTGTCAACTCAACTCCTACAGTTTAGTTACAATTCTTTTGAAACGTGGTAAATCTAGTCATTACCATCTGAAGATGTGCATGTGCTTTTTTCGTATCCAGAATATTATTCATTCCTGAGTTATCCCCCTTTAAATACCGTTAAGTCGATTCATGACCTGCAGTACTAATCATTTCCTGTCAATACAACTACAATTTAGCTGTGATTCTTTTGAAACTTGGTAAGGATTCTCATTACCACTTGAAGATGTGCATGTGCTATCCGTATGCCTATACATCCATGAGTCTGTATAGAATGTATGTATGTCAGTCTGTCGGTCTGTCCGTCCATCTCTGACAATCATTTCAAGATTTCAACACAACTCCTACAGTTTAGCTGCGATTCCAGAAGTCTCTGTTTGATTGACATTAAGGGAGTCTACTCCATCCAGAAACGTGGACTGGAGTAGAGAGTTGTGGTTCTTGCATTAGAAGGCATTAAATGCAAGATTAGAAATCTGTTTCTGGCGCTACAGGTAAATGTAAGTAGATTTATTTAGCAAGTAGTGATATGTTTATGTGGTTTAGTGGGTGAGGGTGGGGTGGGTCTGTGGTTGTTATCTCCCCTGAAATACTTAAAATTCATCAAAATTGTCTTGTTCATGCCAGATGAAGAATTTTGGACCTGCTCTCAATTCCTTTGTCACTGAATATATTACTTGAAGAAGCAGTGCTATGATTCATCCGTATTTTTCTGAGTTATCTCCCTTTAAAAACTTTAAATGTACCAAAATTCTCTTGAACGGAATTGAACCTACACTTACAAATCTATATTTCTTTAAGGCGAGATGTAGTGTCAGGATTTCATTTTTCATTGATTACTTTTTATATGCCCGTGCAAAGCGGGGGTTGTATTATGTGATGGCCCTCGCTGTCCGTCCGTCTGATTTCTTATCCGGATCAGATCTCGAAGTTTTGAACCTACACTCACAATTTTTTTTCCAGCAGATGTTTTAGGGATAGACGAAGTGTCTTAATTTCGTTTCGGCAAAATCCACCCATATTCGCCAGAGTTATCTCCCTTGAAAGATTAAAATTCATCAAAATTGTCTTGTAATTGAAATGATCAATGCAGCTGGGAAGATTTTCAAGATTTTCAGTGATGTCTTTGCCGTGAATTCCAAATATGTATCTGATAGGAGAAGGAAAAAGTGTTGAACGCTGATATGTTTGTATTTCATAAGTCGAAAGGGGACATAACGCCATAAAAAAATGACGCAAACGCCTGAAACCCGAACTTGGTCTGTAGTTTCTCCTAAATCCATTCTTCAAATGCACCACCCGCAACTGCGGAATCTGCCGCAAAATGACCAGAACCAGGCCCTTCAAGAGCTCTCACACAGGGCAGAAATACACAGCCAAAATTATAGGCAACTGCAGAACACGCAGTGTGATATACCTCATCACATGCCTGAGCTGCTCCAAACCGTATGTGGATGAAACAAAACACACTTTCAAAATCAGGATTCAGGAACACTTCAGAGATATCCCTAACAACAGAGATTCTCCAATAGCACGCCACTTCAACCCACCCCTGCATGGGACAACTGACGTCTCATACCGCATCATACCGGCCCTTAGAGGAGACCCAGATGTGGACTCAAACACTCCCATCAGGAGGAGAAAATAGGCTTATTGGATACACCAACTCCACACCATGGAGCCCATAGGCATCAACCATGTTGGATAGGAGCGCTTACACACCCCCATCCTCTATTTCCCCCCCCCCCCCCCCCCCCTACGTTTTAACTTTTTTTTTTACAGCTCCTATCCCTGCTAAACTTCCCACCTTTCTTTTGGGCCTATCCACACATCCCAATGACATCATAACCTATGATCTCATAAAAGTGGATTATGTAATCCACATAAACCAATGATGTCACCCTTTATGACGTCAGGGCTAGCAATGGCAACTAGCCAATTATCCAATTTTCACACAAAGTTACACTCTCTATAGTTAGCCTTTTTTACAATTATGTTCAAAGTTCTTCCGTTCTTCTGCCACGTGCACCAGAGAGGTTTCAGCACATTGAAGCACTATAATCAGCACATTGAAGCACTATAATCAGCACATTGAAGCACTATAATCAGCACATTGAAGCACTATAATCAGCACATTGAAGCACTATAATCAGCACATTGAAGCACTATAATCAGCACATTGAAGCACTATAATCAGCACATTGAAGCACTATAATCAGCACATTGAAGCACTATAATCAGCACATTGAAGCACTATAATCAGCACATTGAAGCACTATAATCAGCACATTGAAGCACTATAATCAGCACATTGAAGCACTATAATCAGCACATTGAAGCACTATAATCAGCACATTGAAGCACTATAATCAGCACATTGAAGCACTATAATCAGCACATTGAAGCACTATAATCAGCACATTGAAGCACTATAATCAGCACATTGAAGCACTATAATCAGCACATTGAAGCACTATAATCAGCACATTGAAGCACTATAATCAGCACATTGAAGCACTATAATCAGCACATTGAAGCACTATAATCAGCACATAAAGGATCTGCATACAGATCAAAATCAGAAGATGAAATGGGTATGCACCATATGCTCAAACACATTCCTCAGAAAGGACGGGGGCAATGGCACTTCTCCTTCGATCAATACTCACCATTCTATTACTTCTGATATACAGCTAGCCCTGAAACATGTAGCTGGCCCTAGGACTATAGACTTAGTAAGCTTTACCGACTCCTGGAACCGGGTACTCGTCTCCCAACTGCCGAGTACCCGTCTGCCATGAAGCTCATTCTTGTTTGCATAGCGACAAGAGATATATGCTTTTTGCAGTTGGGTGTCTTAAGATTGTTAAAACCTAAGTCTTTTCTGTGAATTGTGATAGCTTGTGCGCTCTCTAAAGGATATATTGATTACCATGGATGCTGCCGATGATAACCAGGTTGTATATTTCCATGTTATTCCATAGTTAAAAGACTTAGGTCTTTGAAATTTTGTCTGTGTCGCATGTTCCAATTTCTAACCCCAAAGAATCTGGGACGTGTGTTAACAACGAAATATGCCGGATGATCGCCTTCTTTAAACCCCAACAGGCGATCGGCAGATATGAAAATAGGTGTTGGCTGACGGTGTTTTTAACACGAATATCGGCTGACGTCGTTCTCCGTAAGATCCGAGCGGGGTGACATCACACCTGTGTGTCTCGGATGTTTATGTGAAGAAAATGCTTCATTAATTCGCGCATCTGATTCTAGGTGCTGCGTACTTAAATTGGTACCAGAAAACTTTGGAATTTTCAAGTTTGCGTGTTATCACGATCTGTTTGCAATGATCAGTGGTTTCAAAATTCTTGATTTAGATGTGTGGTCTGCGGTTTTACCGTGTGCTACAGCAGTTTGTTTACATTTTGTTGTTTCTTCACATATCGTTTTGGCCTTCGTTAGGAGTATAATTTATATTTATTAGTAAATATACCACGAATGCTATGCGATATGATTCCTGGTTCCGTTATACATCCTTGAGGATCAGTGTATGGGTGTATTATTACCCGCTTCGTTCTTGTCGTCATAATCAATGTGATCTTTGCTGTAACGTTGCGGGGTGGGGTGCGGGAGTGTTTACAGTTAATTTATGGTCAAAATATTTGAAAATTAATTGTCTGCCTTCCATCTCTGTTTCGTTCCGCTTGCTTATTGTAGGTTTGTGCTTATTTCTAGGCCAAGCCAGCCCCGCCATCGTGTGATGAGTGCCACAAATTCGTTCAGGTTCTGTGTAAGGACCTTCCGTTTTCCGTCTAGAAAAATCTTGATACATTCCTTTGTTTGCAATCAGCAACTGGCGTATTCTGTCCATGTATGTATACCCATGTGCCTAACCCATAATCTTACAATCTGCAGTAGCATAATAACGTCCTCTAAGCAGCATTGACGTAGTTAATATAGTTCATGATTAATCGTATGATCGCGATTATTTTTCTTAAATGATCACGATTATGAAAAGTGAATAATCGTGCAACCCTAGTCTATAGTGCGTTGAAGGCTCATGCGTTTCGTCGAGGCTTGGCGAGGTGTGATGTCAGACAGTCTGGTCCTGGGGTGGTTATCCCCAGAGTGGTGGGACTTTCCACCACAGAATCTGGCTTTGGCACCTGTCTGGACACCCATACCAAGGGAACCAGACAAGTTAGAAGCCATTCAAAACGAAGTGTGGGGTTTGCTTCTGAAGGGAGCAATAAAACCAGTGATCCGGAACACTCCAGGCTTCTATTCAAACATGTTCCTTGTCCCCAAGAGCACAAGCGGATGGAGACCCGTACTCAATCTCAGGCCATTAAATTGGTTTATCCATACGCCTCGGTTCCAGATGGAAACCCTGAGGTCGGTAATGCCAGGGTTGAGGAAAGGAATGTGGTGTGTATCGATCGATCTGAAAGATGCATATTTCCACATTCCAATGAACAGGAGTTGTCACAGGTTTCTGAGATTTGCATTTCAGAATCAGGTATGGGAGTTTATAGTCCTCCCGTTCGTCCTGTCGACAGCTCCAAGGGTTTTCACAAGAGTGGTCCTTGCGGTGACAGCGTTTCTCAGAAAAGAGAACGTGGCACTACACACCTACATAGATGATTGGCTGATCAAAGCAGACACATCAGCCAGGTTAGAGGTGGATACTGCTCTGACTCTGAAGTTGCTTTCAGATCTAGGCTGGATAGTCAACAAGGAGAAATCCGAGTTGACACCCACTCAACATTTCGTTTATTTAGGGATGCGATTCGATCTCTAGGAGGGCAGGGTTTACCCGTCAGAGCCCAGAGTGGTGTCTGTTAGCCATCCTCAAGAGTTTTCGATTGGGAAATCACATTCAGGCGAGGCGGTTTCTTCAGATGATGGTCTCCATGGAGCAGGTAATCCTGTACACTGCTCTGATGCGAAGACCTATCCAGTTGTATCTGATGTCTCTGTGGAAACAGAGAACAGAACCCCTGTCAAAACTGGTGCCAGTTTTGGAGCCAATAATGTCGCATCTTGTATGGTGGAAAAAGTGTCAGAATCTCCTAGTAGGAGTTTCGCTGCACCTACCCCACTCCCAGCTGTCCGTGTACATGGATGCATCGCTGGAGGGATGGGGGGCCTGCCTGGGAGAACACCAGGTCTCGGGCACATGGACTCTCCAAGAGAGCCAGCTGCATATCAATCTGTTGGAAATGATGGCAGTGGAACTGGCATTGGAAAAGTTTCTTCCAAAAGTCAGGGGCAAGGCGATATTGATACGGTCGGACAACTCGACAGTAGTATCATACATAAATCGCCACGGTGGGACCAAGTCACCCACACTATGTATGAAAGTGTGGCACTTGATTCAATGGTGCAGGAATTACTCGGTTGTTTTGAAAGCAGCTCACCTTCCTGGGCGATTGAACATTCTGGCGGATGCTTTGTCTCGCAGACAGAATTCTGCCAACAGAATGGTCTCTCAACCCTCCAGTTCTACAAAGGATCTTCGAGCATTGGGGCAAACCCAACGTGGACTTGTTCGCCACAAGGGAAAATGCTCAAATCATGACTTATGTCTCGCCGATTCCAGATCAAATTGCCGTCGATACAGACGCTCTGGCGATAAGCTGGAGAGGGATGCAAGCTTACGCGTACCCACCCACCATTCTTCTACCGAAGATATTGGTGAAGATCAGGGAGGAACCGTGCCTGGTCCTGCTAATAGCGCCGTTTTGGCCCAGCAGGGCATGGTTCACGTATCTTCTAGATCTGCTGGTGGAAAACCCAGTGCAGTTACCCAAGATTCCGAACATAATCTCCCAGGCCAAGGGACGCTTCCTACACGAGCGTCCAGAAATGTTCAAATTGACTGGATGTTATCAAACAACGTTCCACGTCGGAAGGCTTTTCTCGACAAGCTGCACATTTCATCGCAGCTGCGAGAAGGAGGTCAACCTTAAAGTCATATAACAACAAGGTTAACAGATTTGCAGACTGGTGTGAAGAAAAGGGTATTGATACCTTTCTATCCACTATTCAGCAAATAGCAGACTTTCTCTGTGAGCTGTTCTTTTCAGGACTAGCTCCTGTCACAATTGCTGGATACAAGTCAGCTTTGGCATCAGTTATCCCTTGTCTAGCCAACAGGGATAGTCCAGAGGTGGCCCAGTTGAATGTGATGGTGAAGGGAATGAGCAATCTCCGACCGAGACAACCGGTAGTCATTCCAGCCTGGAGTCTATCTTTAGTGCTTAATGTACTGGCCAAGCACCCTTTCGAACCGTTGTGTTCGGCTAGTCTAAAGCATTTGACTCTAAAGGCGGTTTTTCTATTGGCAGCTTCCTCAGCTAGAAGGCGCAGTGAAATCCATGCACTTTGAGCAGAGAGGGGCCGATTTATTGTCTCCAGAGAGGGTCTGCGTCTACTTCCAAGAGCAGAGTTTATGTCAAAGATTCGATCTTTGAGATATCCCGGCAAACCGATCATTATACCGAAACTAACAAGGTTTGATCGTGATGCCAGTGTCTGGTGCCCAGTCCGTGCTTTGACTAAGTACAGAAAACGGACAGACTCATTATGGTCGAATGATAGACATCTGTGGATCTGCCATAAGAAGCCATATGGCGCTGCATCCATGGATTCTATCTCTCGTTAGGTAGTCGAATGCATTCAGACTACCCATGAGATTGCGACTGGGCACCAGGTGCAATGCGCAAGGGCACACAATGTTAGAGGAATAGCCGCCTCGACCGCCCGTTACAATGGTGTTCCGTTAGAGGACATCATGGCTGTTGCACAATGGCACTGTGAGTCCTCTTTCACGGATTACTATATGGGGGATGTGTCAGACTCCGCCAATCCACTCGCTTTAGCTGTTTTAAAACGATAGTTATACGACCACACTGCTCTTCTCCCTTTTTGGCATTTGTAAGAAAGAATTAAGAAGCAGACATGGTCGAGCGAGAGGATATCAACTGATGGCCGGACAAGTGAATGGTTGGAGGCGCCACGTCTGGAATCCAAATATCATGAGGTAATTCAAGATTGAGAGTTTTTTGTATTATGTCTATATATCATGTTCATTCATCTTATATATTCATGCTCATTCCCAGGCTAATACATATATATATATATATATGCAAAGAGCAGTTAACCCTCTTGGCATATTTGTGTTTTCAGGCGAGATGCATGTTCGTGAGTTCTCTCCCTTTTTTTAGGATTAAAAAGGGGGTGGGGGCAGTGATGCGAATGTGATTCGGTTCCGTTAACTTGATGGTCCTTTTAGGTCTCCTTTAATCAAGTTTAAGTCTAGCTCTTTCTCCAAGGGGCAAAAGCCCTTCCCACCAGGTTACTGACCAAATCTGGTGTATATCAGAAGTAATAGAATGGTGAGTTGATCGAAGGAGAATGAAGGAAATTTCAATTTCCCTTTCTCCGAGATCTAACAATACTCACCATTCTATTACGGGCCCAGCCTCCCAGCCCCATGGAGGCAAGCCATGGGGTTCTCTTGTTTAGTGGCTATGCAAACAATATGAGCTTCATGGCAGACGGGTACTCGGCAGTTGGGAGCCGAGTACCCGGTTCCAGGAGTCGGTAAATCTTACTAAGTCTATAGTCCTAGAGCCAGCTGTCAGGGCCAGCTGTATATCAGAAGTAATAGAATGGTGAGTATTGTTAGATCTCGGAGAAAGGGAAATTGAAATTTCCTTCAATCCGCGGTGGTAGGACGTCCTCGGCTTCCACCAGTTTTTGGACTAATAATAGACTAAATTTAAAGTTATGCTTTCCGCATCCGGACTTTCCTAAGGGAGCCTTTCCGAGAGCGGGCCGTGCGGGCCCGTGATGTGATTCTGCGGAATGTAGAGTTTACGGTGATTCTTGGTGGATGACTCGCCAGATCTGCCAACCACTTTGAAAAGTGGACTTCAATTTCCGCACTGCATGTCGTGTCTGTTTAATTAACTTTTTGACCACAGTCTGGTGGAACTTTGCTGGGTGGCAAGAGCTATGCGACGCATCCCGCACCATGTGCCAGTTTATGTAACTGCTTAACATTATATACAGCCCTCTCTGTTAATGGGCAAACTTCAACTTTACTACTTCCGTCGCCGGACGGATAATTTTACCATTTCTATATAAATTGTATACTAGCTACAAAGACTATCTAATAGACATTTCTTCACTGCTCTGTTTCACTGTCCTGAGTGTGTATGTGTCTACCCTGTCTGGAGGAGTCGGCTTGCGGAGACCTGCCTGCGGAAATCAGCTGTGGAAATCTTTCCAGCTTCTGAGAATGTGTCGACTCACGCTATGAATACGTTAGCGCCTCAATTTCAGTAACATAGTAGCCTGTTCCGTACCTATGTCTATTAGGTACTCAAATAGCTATACTATTGTACATTTAATTCTCATTTCCGTTTATGGTACTGATGTCTAATAGGTACCTTCCCGGTCTTGAGACCGCAATTTATAATTTCTGTCTTACTGTGAATATTATCCTTGTTTACTGTAGGTGCTTTCAACTAGCCACACCGTTTAAGTTAATCAATCTGTGATATTTAGTTACATCATTTAATTACATTCTATTTATTGCATTGGTTAGTTGTATATGGCAGTTAGCCATTCAGTTAATGTTTTGTTTAATTGTAGAAAACTTTGGATCGTGGTACACTAGGAAATACTATACAGCAACAGCTATATCTGCATCACTTTATTCCCGCCATCATCAATTTTACACAGGTCGCTGACCATGCACTAATTGTTTGAGCCGGGCATGTTGCCGACTAAACCTTACTATTCAACTCGATAGGATAGGTTAAAGTGGTTAGGGACAATTTCTTCATCTAGAGATATATAGTGTACGCCTCTTTTCCGGTTGTTGCGGTAATGTAGCCCCGCACTCCGGCAAGGTTGTGTAAAATTGGCCAGTTACCTATAGGGCCTCATATATATTAAGTTATTGTCTCTTTCCACCATCCACCAGCCGCATGGCTTATTAATTGTCTGGACTCCCCATCAGCACGTTGATCGGATCCGACCCTGGGAAACTATCGGGGGTTTCCGAGCAGTGATGGTTAAAGTGCTGATTTACATATATCTCCCCCGTATCTTTGGATACTTGTTAGCTAGATAACCCCGCCAATGAAGGGAGCACTGCGAAAACTTATAGTTAGAAATATGAGTTACTTAGTTTATTTACCGTCCTAACAACAGGTTAAAATGGTAGCTCCGTAGCACATGGTGACGGACAAGATGCGGATCTCCATCCAATTCGTTGCAGTGTCTGGATGAAGCATTGGAGCTCATCACGCCATCACGGGAAGGATGCTCGCGATGGGATCCGTCTCTTCACCCCAACCATAGACATGTCAGGATTTAAAACTTGCTTATGTGAAATGTAGTCATTGTCCAGGTGATGATTTTTGTGGTTGCGGGGCAATGTAGTCGGATTCCTTGGGTCATACCATGTACGCATGCTGTCCTTGGAGGCAGATGCTATGCGGGGCGACCTACGGGAAGTAGAGCATCTGCGCCCATTGGACAACTGTATCTAAAGTTAGGTAGGAATCCCTGCCACTTGTGGCCAAAGCTAGTTTCTGTTTCTAACAACTAAATGATAGGTTAGACGGTAGCAGAAGGCCTGCATAAATAAAGCGGCATCTACAGATACAGTACATGTTGTATCTTTGGAACTACATAAGACGGTGACTTGGGAATTCTTCAGAAATCGTTTGTCCCGTCTTCAAGTAAACCAGACTGGAAGTTTGCTGCTGTTGAAAGCATCAGTAGCTTTTGTTCAAATTACTCTTAATACATTCAGAATATTATATGATTAAATAAGAAATACATTTAGTGTCTGTACATAGATGTATAAATTTGTACATAGTGTATAAAATAAAAAATGTATATATGTTAATGAGAGCCTCTGCTAGATCAGGCTGTGTACTTGAAGTGTTACCCTCAATAAAGAACGATGATTATTATTAGTATGCATCACATTAATTATGGTTTCACTAGGATCTTCACTTAGCATTTTTCTGTTGAACAAAAGAGTGGCCCTTTTTGCCAGCTCTTTTCCTCCGCTTCGGCATTGAAGGCATTTTCCTGTGACGCCACAGTGACGGAGGCACTTTTCTCTCGCAACAACAATATTTTCTTTGTGTGTGTGTTAGGGGTATACTAGTTTATATTAAACTACTTAGTGACTTCGTTGCGGATGCTTCTCTTGCGGGAATACCTCTGCGGATTCAAGAACCTGTGTGGTACCTTCGGCGACACCACGTGGAAAGAACACCGGATAGTTCTGTTGTGTATTATTGTGTGCTCATTGACTGTCAAACGATTCATCTTGTTTGTATAGTATATAAATATTTCTACTGTTTAATTATAAATTGTTCCATATCTCTAAATTAGTATGGATAGACATACCGGTGACACAAATAGTTGGGACGACACCGTGTGGTTCAATCTTGGCGGCAATGGTCGCATGGTCCCACTGGAACATCAGTGTTCCACCGGCTCTAGAAGTCGGTCTTTGTATTTCTCGGAGAGACATCATACGGGATCCGCAACCCCTTGATCCGCAGCTAACCAGCCATCCCGTTCATGCTCTTGCGGTGCGATGGGGGAAATGTCATGGCGGACCAGTACGTACCCCCCGAGCTACACATTACTGCACAATTGTTTGTAATGTTACCACTTGTTTCTCTATAAATATTGCCACTGTGTCTCTGTCTCCACCTTTCCATTCGATCAGGGGGATGGTGTGTTGTAGATTCATTTTCCCCAGTCCCAAACATTGGAGATTTGCAGTTTCTCAAACGAGAAACCACAGGGAGCGGTCAACAGAAGGGATACAAAAGCAGTCACTAGCCACAACAGCCCTCTTGACATTGTACCACCCAACCGAGTGGTCAGTCTCTGCATTAATTATTTATTGTTGTCTCTGTCATTGCACATGCACGAGTAACTGTAGAGACCAGTTTTAGCCTGCTTGAGCATTAATTAACCCTTTAGCGGTTTAGCCCCAACAATTGTTCATGAAAGTTTTAATTTTCTCATTGAAATGTCCATTTGCAGACAGATTATTTAAAAAAATGTATCACTGGAATAACTGGCTCGGTTACCGAGCAATTTATTCCAGTGGTAAATTTTAAATCTTTTGGTCTTGACAGCTCTCAATACAGAAGCTATTTTTAGCCGACTTGAATTTTACATGGTTATTTGCAAAATGTAAAGTAGATTGTGGCAAAAACAACAAGGTCAATCATTGATTGCAGACTTTCGCTCTCCTATTTTTGTCACTTTTTGGGTTAGAACTTCAGATTTTCCGGATCATCTATATTTTTTCCTGATTTTCTTTGTATCACGCCTACAGTTGTGGAATCCTGGTGGATCCTGTCATGTGTTAAAAGTGAGCCAAGTCAGACTAGTAGTTTCCAAGAAATACAATGTACATTGATACAGAATTTGATCCAATCCAGGCTATACTATTCAGATCACGACCAAAGGCTGGAAATCCTCTTGAATGGCATATTCTTTTGTAGAGTTAAAATGTGATCAAGATCAGATAGTAGTTAGATACATCCAAAGACCCACAGACAGACAAACATACACACTGACAGACCCAATCACAATACCCGCTTCCGCCTGGGTTCTAGTGATGAGGCGGGGATAATAATCGCATCTCATTCAGCATTGACAGCATAAAATAATTTTTGAGGCTAACTGGTAAGCTGGGAAGTACACATTTATACAATAGCAATGTACTCATATTAGTAGGGATATTACTGTTGACTATTTAGAATCTACTAAATTGGACTGGTCGGTCTTGCTGCCTATGACACCAGATTTCTATCAAATTGGTTGCACAGGGAATTTCACAGATCAGGACTGACATATTTATATTGATGAGCTTTAGCACAGAAATTTGTTTCAATATGTACATGTAGCAAGTGGAATTGAACAAGTCATGACAAATTTAAGGAGAAAAGAAATTGGAACAAATCAACAGCACTGACTAATAACATCCAAAATATTTTGGCATTTCAAAATATAGTTGATTAGTTGGCGATAGGGTAGAATAATGTAGTCCTTGAAACAAGTTGACAGTTGGTAGATGTTTACAGGCATGTTGTCACTTAAGTGTCTAGGTCGAGCAAGACAGCCGTCTTTGCCATTAGAGACAACCCCTTTGCTAGCACAGTTATCATTGGCAATGTTGTACAGGGAGACAAGGCTGCTACTCAAAGAATGCAGATGATCCTGTATGTTGTCAGCACAAATAAATAAAAGAATTATAAATGAACACAAAGAATTTAAAGAAAATTATAATTAAATAAAGTCAAATAAAAAAAAAGAAATGCAACACAAGGGAGGTTTGTCACAACTGTCAAATATATGACAGACACACTGACAAACCACTGTACGTAAAGACGATACGCTCGTGATGTCTAAACATCGGGTTCACCTACTTATTTAAAATTTGTTTATTCACTAAAGTTTTACTTTTCACAACCCCCTCCCCCCCCCCCATGTAGCCTACATCTTCTATCAGATATGAATAATGGCACTATGTTAGCAAAATTATAGATTACATTTACGCATGGAAACAATGACCAAAGAATAATGTTTCATGTATCACTACTTACATTATTCACACCAATACAGGCATATTTATATCCGGGAGCAGCAAAACGGCGTGTGCGCAAATTTGTGTATGCCTACCACATACAGCCATCCTCAACCTCTCTCACCCTCCGCATCACACTCACACCCATTCATCTTCAATATTTACAAATCCGGATGTTTTCAAGGATGACATTATTGGATCCACAATTAGGCGTTGTTATTACACCACAAAAACATCCATTACCGTTCAATCGCTACGTGCTAAATCAATTAATGCATTTAGCTACCAGAATAAGATTTTTATACTTGCATATACACCTCCCCATGCCTATTCCTATTAATATGGACCCTCAACCAGGCTACTGGTTAAGTCCATCTCCAGTATATTGACTAATATAGACTGGCACCAGTCTGTACTCACTATAGTGATGCCTGTCACTAAGCGCGCTTGCGCATGCGCACTGGAGCCCAAATAGGAAACAGATGCACTTTTCAATTATTCTGCAAGCAGAATAACTGCTCAAATATTATCCAGAGTTTTTATAGCTTTGCGCTGTGTCGGCTATACTTTGAGAGTACTTCATATTGATAATTATGCCTACTATGAAGTCTATCTTCCCTAAGTTACGTTTAGGAAGTATATTCGTGGTTATATTGAATTTTATAACTACATTTGTATGTATATAAATGTTACCGGTTTACGTGAGGGTACTAACGTTTTCATGGTAACAATCTTACTATACCTATATCACCAACTTTTCAATTAGTGCATTATAAGGAATTACATTTATTCCCAATGAAAGTTTGTTTCTTGTCGTTAGGGATTTGTTAACAAATTTGAACTTTCCCGCCTTTCTTAGAAATGTGTTTTTTATGTTTCTAGACTCTTTTTAACGAAATACCCAGCTGTATACTTCATTGTTCCCTTTTTTCATTTTTAGGAGTCTGTTAAAACGACCGATAAGACAAATGCACGTCCTCCAAGTGTGATCGTCTTCACTCTGCGGCATATGGAGGATATGTGTATTCGAAATGCACCTCGTGCACCCCCACAGCAATGTGCGGGATTATGCAAAGGGTGGTCGGCATCAGTTTCTAGGGCCTTTTTTAAGGATTTTCCCACAAAACAACTGCTGCCCTCTAGTCGAGCTTCCCCTACCTCCGTTGCTGGTAAGACAAAAGCTGCGTCTTTTGCAAAAACTGTGTCTAAACCATCAGCAACGGAGGGGGACCTCTTCGGCGAATTCTGGAGCTGTTTTGGCTTTATTTGCTAGGTTTGAACCCTTCGCTGCTGTCTTGACTAAGTCGCTAGACGAAAGAATTTCTTCTGCCATCCTGGAGGCCAAGAAACAGGAGGTTTCTTTTGATTCGGGCAATAGCCCGAGGGCTAGCGGGCACGCCCGCAAATGGGGAAAACTGATTCCTCTTACGTCCATGCAAGAATTCAGGTCTCCAAGACAAAAAACTAGAGCAAAAAAGCTCTCGAAGGTGATCTCGAGCAGGTCACCGGGTCAAACCCACATTAGTCTTGAGGGTGATAGGCATAACTCTCAAGCAGTGGTGGCGGCGGCGGAAGCCCCCGTCCAAAAGCCTTATGCTAATGCCAAAGTTTCGGTCATACCGGTCGTCAAAATTGTTCATAGATCGCCTATAGCCCAAAGTCTTCAATCAAGCTTTTCAATTTCTAGTAGTTCCGCTTCAGTTGTAGTGGATTCGGGACTCAGGTTTACTTCTATTTTCCGGATCTACTTCCGTTCCTTCCGTATCCGGTCTGACTTCCGGTTTTACAGGACATCCGGGTCTTCAAGATCCGGTTCCTACTTCCGCTTCCGGTTTTAGCAGCGCTTCCGGTCATACCGGATATCCGCGGTCTGTGAACCCTTATTATTTTTCGTCCTCCGGTAGAAGCGCTTCCGTTTCCGGTTTGGATTCCGGTCTGTACACTTCCGCTTCTGGTTCTAGGGGTGCACTTCCGGGTCGTTCAGATCCGGATAGACTTCCGCTTCCGGTTGGGACGTAACTTCCGGGATAGCAAATGAACATAGTCGGTTAGCCTCGACTAAGAACTTATCCAAGCATAAACTTACGCTTCCATTTTCAGTTTCTTTTGATTCGGAGAATTTTTCAGTGGATAGGCGTAAGGAGTATGATGATAGGAGTTTTGTAGGTTCTGGTTCTGATTTTTCTCACAGAATTTTTTCTCATGATTCTTTAGTTTCCAATTATGGTTCTTTCCCGCCATCTCAGGTAGTCGAGGTTGATTTGTTTTCTTTTTCCTTTGCTCCTTCTTTTCGTGAGGCTGTTTTGAGTTCCTCTGCCTCGAGGTCTCCTTCTTTCACTGCCTCCTGTCATCCTCCAGGTTTTAATCCTATTCCTTCCTCATCTGCCTCTTCTCTTTCAGCTAAGGATTTCTCATCCAGTCATGTGTCTAATTCGTCATCTCTTTTTCAATCATCTATTCCGCCTCCTCCAGGATTCTCCAGTCTCTTCATCTATTGGTTCTTCTCAGGGATCATTAGATCATTCTCCTTCTACATTTGTTCTTCCAATTTCTTCTCTTCTTCCTCTTCTGCCTCTCCTTCTTTTGATCATCTTGATCCGATTGTTTCCGTTGTTCTTTCTCCTGAGTTAGAATTTCAAATTGTTGATTCAGGTTTAGATTTCTCTTTGTTTTCTGTGGTTAGGGATTCTTCTCTAGATTGTTCTTTTGTTTCGGCTCATTTTTTTATCCTCTCGAGGTTTTCTGCCAGTTCTCTGGTTCATCCTTTCTTGTCTTCTAGTCAGGATCATGGTAGGGATTCTTTTCCTTCTGATCAAGCTTCTTCCTTTCCTGAGTCTGCTAGAAGACCATGTTCTATTTCCTCTAGAGTGGGTGAATCTTTAGTTTCAGGTGATTCTTCTCTTCCATCAGTTCCCAAGTCAGTCAGGGCCAGTGATCTGAAGAGGTTTTGTCCGGTCAGAGCCTCTTCGGAAGACTAGTCCATGGCTCACAGGTGGATCCCCTCTACTCTTTCTCTTCCTCTTAAGGAGGAATTTGCTATTGACCCTGCTTCTTTCGGGTCTGCTCTCTCTAAGTCTGATTCTTCTTCTTCCTCTCCTCAAGTTCTCCCTATTGATAACTTAGTCGTAGATATGCTGGATTTCTTTGTTAATGATGTTAACTGTAAGGAGTTTTCTCTTTCTTCTAAATATGATGCGCCTGTTCAAGTTCCCAAAAAGGATTATTTGAAGATTGCTACTCCTCGGTCTCTTTCTGGTTCCTCTTGGGATGTTCTTTCCTCACATTTAAAGGCGTCTTCCAAGGTTGAGCATTCCACTGATCTTTTTAGATGGGAGTCTGTTTGCAGATCTCAGCTTAAGTCGGCCAATTTCCTTGCTCTGTTATCTGAAGCTGTTCATAAGGCTCAAGAACGTTGTGATCAGGTTCCTTTATCAGTTTTTCGTTCCTTGGCGGATCTGTCTCGTGGTTCGCTCAGTTCAGTCTGTAGATCTTTGGGATTCATTACCTCTAAGAGAAGGTCCGGGAAGCTCTCAGGTTCAGATATCCAATTCTTTGAAGAATAGTCTTATTTCAGCTCCCCCACCCCCATTTGGTCAGGATATATTCGGACAGTCGGCTCCCAGTCTCATTCATGCGGAATCTGAGCACCTGAAGGCCTCTAGGGAGCTTCAGGCTCAGATTTCCTTTACTAATCCTTCTTCGAAAAGAGATGTTTCTTCAGTAAAGAGCGAATTCATCTCCTAGAAGAAAGAGCCTTAAACCAGACCAATTTGGGGCTTATCCCTCTAGAGTTATTAATAATTTTAACCATTCTTCCAATATTCAAGATCGATCCGTGGAGGAGGATCGCTTTGATTCCATATCCTCTCATCATTCTCAGTCCCAAGGGAGGCAGTCTTTCTCTCTTTGGGCAAGAGAGGGTCAGTCCCTTTCTCGTCATCCTAGTTCCAGGTCCAGAGGTTGTTCTTCCTTTAGAGGGTATCAAGGAAAGAGAGTTTGAAGGTGTGGACTATTCCCGGGTACGTCCAACCTTCTCTCTTCCTTTAATCATGCCTCCCCCTATTCTTGTGCCTTTGGATCAGTCGGTCTAGTGCCTTTTACCCAATGTGCCAGTAGGAGGGCGCCTTTCTTTGTTTGGGAGAATTGGCAGGCCCTCATTCAGGACTCCTGGCTAGTTTCTCAGATACATTGGGGTTACGCACCGTCATGGATCCGTCATCCTCCTCTTCTTTCTGCTCTTCCAAAATGGACACCAATTCCATCCAATCCAGAAAAATTGGTTGCCTTGGAAGAGGAGTTGGAAGCCATGATTGTCAAGAGGGCAATAGAAGAAGTTCCCCACTGGAGAGTAGACCCGGGCTACTATTCAATCATCTTTTTAGTTTGCAAGAAAACAGCAGGTTGGCGTCCTATCATAAATTTGAAGAAGCTAAATCTTATGATTCTTACTCCCAAGTTCAAGATGGAGACAATCTCCCAGATCATTTCCAGTCTAGATCAGGGGATGTGGACGTCTTCCATCGATCTAAAGGACACCTTCTTTCATGTTCTCATTCACCCTTCCTTCAGAAAATTCCTGAGGTTTGCTTACAAGGATCGAGTTTGGCAGTTTCGCGCCATACCCTTTGGCCTGACCACAGCTCCTTTTCTTTTTACTCACCTAGTCTCAGCCGTGGCAGGAATTTTACACAGTCGTTCTATCCATCTTCACATTTATATAGACGATTGGTTGGTAAAGGCAGTCATCCTCAATTCTCTCAGGAATTCTTCCAGAGGTTTGCAGTCCGGCATGCAACCTAGGGTAGATTTATATCTAAAGAAATCAAGCCTAGTTCCATCTCAAATCTTCACGCATCTAGGCGTTTATTTCGACCAGGCCCGGGGTCTAGTCTTCCCCTCAGATCCAAGGATAGAGGCTTTATCAGTGGCAATGGAAATCATGTCTTCTCCCATGGTCAGAGCAAAATTTCTGCTAAGAGTGATGGGTTTGATGGTCAGTGTAGAGACTGTAATTCCTTGGGCGGCGCTGATGAGAAGACCCTTCCAAATGTATGTAATGTCTCTTTGGAAGCAGTCGGTTCACTCTATTTACCATCAGAGAACACTTGATTCCTCATCTAGATTTTTGGAAGGATCGTTCTCTGCTTCTGATGGGTGTTCCACTGGTAAAGTCTTCACAGACGCTTCTCAGGAGGGATGGGGAGCGGTCTGGGACTCCGTCGGTTTCCGGTCTGTGGTCCTTGGAGGAGTCGACTGCTCATATCAACATTCTGAAATTGTGGGCTGTCAAGAAGGCTCCTTTCATGATCAGATCTTGTGATAGATCTCAAAGTCTCGATTCGATCGGACAATTCGACAGTGGTTTCTTATATCAACTGGCAGGGGGGTACACAGTCATTCCTCCTTTGTCTAGAAGTGTGGAACCTTCTCTTATGGTGTCGCAAGAATCAAATTTTTCTAGTGTCTTCTCATGTCCCAGGCAATCTGAATTTTCTTGCAGACCAACTGTCACGTCCCAGCAAATTCGCCCACTCAGAGTGGCAGTTAAAGAGGTCGGTTGTCAAAGCGATTTTCAGTCTTATGGATCGTCCTCTAGTAGATCTGTTTGCGACATCTATGAATGCCCAGTTCTCCTTCGATCAATACTCACCATTCTGTTACTTCGGATATACAGCTGGCTCTGACAGCTGACTCTAGGACTATAGACTTAGAAAGCTTTACCGACTCCTTGGAACCGGGTACTCGGCTCCCAACTGCCGAGTACCCGTCTACCATAGAGCTCATTCTTGTTTGCATAGCGACAAGAGAATACATGCTTTTTGCAGTTGGAAAGTCTTAAGATTGTTTAAGCCTAAGTCTTTTTACTGTGATTAATTGTGATAGCTTGTGCGTTCTCAAAACGATATTGTGGATTAATATGGATGCTTCCGAGGATATCAGGTCGTATATTTCCATGTTATTCCATAGTTAAAAGACTTAGGTCTCTAAAATTTTGTATGTGTCGCATGTTCCAATTTCTAACCCCAAAGAATCTGGGACGTGTGTTAACAACGAAATATGCCAGATGATCGCCTTCCTTTAAATCCCCAACAGGCGATCGGCAGATATGAAATTAGGTGTTGGCTTATCGGTGTTTTAACACGATGATCGGCTGACGTCGTTCTCCGTAAGATCCGAGCGGGTGTCGTCACACCCGTGTTTCTCGGATGTTTATGTGAAGAAAATGTTTCATTAATTCGCGCATCTGATTCTGGGTGCTGCGTACTTTAATTGGTACCAGAAAAACTTTGGAATTTTCAAGTTTTGCGTGTTATCACGATCTGTTTGCAATGATCAGTGGTTTCAAAATTCTTGATGTAGATGTGTGGTCTGCGGTTTTACCGTGTGCTACAGCAGTTTGTTTACATTTTGTTGTTTCTTCACATATCGTTTTGGCCTTCGTTAGGAGTATAATTTATATTTATTAGTAAATATACCCCGAATGCTATGCGATATGATTCCTGGTTCCGTTATACATCCTTGAGGATCAGTGTATGGGTGTATTATTGCCCGCTTCATTCTTGTCATCATAATCGATGCGATCTTTGCTGTAACGTTGTGGAGTGCGGGAGGGTGACAGTTAATTTATGGTCAATATATTTGAAAATTAATTGTCTGCCTTCCATTTTTGTTTCGTTCCGCTGGCTTATTGTAGGTTTGGTTTATAGGCCAAGCCAGCCCCGCCATCATGTGTCGAGTGCCACATATCGTACGGGTTCATTGCAAGGACCATGTCTGTTTCCACTGTACTAAGTGTAGTCTTGACAGTAGGTGTAACGTTTGCGCTGTGTGGTCGGTCGATATGATGCTTAAGTTCCTTGCCAGAAGGACTTGGCAGGGTCTGACGCGGGGTCAGGCGGTCCGAAAGTAAATCGTGAAGCGTCCGTTTTGGCCCGTGGGGGCGTTCCACGTCTGCAACCGGAGGTGGCGGAGATGGCACCGCCGGCGTGGTTTGGTCCGGCTAGGCAAGGTGTCTTGCATAGCGTTCTGCCCACGCTGGTGTCGTCCCTGCTGCCAAAAGTTGTAGGGCAGTCTCTCCCCATGTTTGATTCGGACCCTGTCCTTGGACAGGGTTCTGGACTGGACACCGAGGGAGCCGTTTCGTACGGCCCCCTGGCAGTCCCGTCAGGCTCCGGCCTAATGGGTTCTGTCTCTCTGCGGCCACCTCCGGGTGGTCCAGTAGCGGTGGCCTGTCCGTCAGGCATGGGAGCCGTCCGTCAGGCATGGGAGCTGTCCGCCAGGACGGCTCCACGCTTTTCCTTGTCTAGTGACGACTCTTAGGGGTCTGAAGATGAGGAGGCCGAGGAGGAGAGGGTGCTGCGGCCTGTGAGGCCGCGGGTGGAGATCATGGAGGTCGATTCCGTCCTGATGGAACCCGTCCTCCATCTGTCTGGCCTGGCGCAAGCCAGGGCAGCGGCTCCGCCCATGGTTGAGGCCACTCCGGTACCGGGCACCGGTCCCATGATGGTTGGTTTGCTGCCAACCAACACGGTGACGGGTGTGGCCGGCCAGGCATGGTACTCACCTATCTCGCCTGGTCCGGCGGTCAGACATGGGGTGCCGTTGGCGCCCGTGTTTGACCACGGTTCCTCAACCGCTACGGGTCCGCACGGTTTTCCGTGCAGGCCTACTCCATGGACTGGTGTGTTCCATGGGGTGGTGGCGGAACCGTACGGTACCGGAGTTCCTGGCATATCAGCAATGGCTCCTAGCCGGGAGGCCGTTGCTGGTAGGGCCGTGAACATGTCAACGGGTGACGTGTTCACGGGAGTGTCCTCCTCGGAGACGGATTGGTCTGAGGCTCTGGCTTGGCTAGCCAGGGTGGACCCGTCTGTGGTTTCGACCACGGCCGAGGAGGATGTACCCCGTCCATCGGTGCATTGATTAGGACGGGGATCTTGCCCGCAGCCCTGATCCAGTCTGTTGGACTGGATCCATGGTTTATGGTGTTGCTTGATACTATTTATAGCAAACAACGCATGAACAAGGGCCAGCTTCTTGCGGCCTCCATGGAGGTGCGGGCGAGGGGTCGTATTCCACGGGGGGAATACGACAGGTATGGTGTTGTCCCGTCGGTCACCGAGAATGACCGCTGGGTACTGGGTGTTCAGAGTGCTGGAGCGGGCGGCCCCGGTCTGGCACTTGTGGACAAGTCCCAGGCACACCAGGATGAAGTCCTGTCCCTATGCGATGTGGGTGCGAGGGCAGCTATGAGTGCTGTCAACCAATCGTATCGCCTTCTTCAGTCGGTGTGGGCTGAAGCAGGGGCAGGCCACCCTGTGCCACCTGTGGCGCTTTCGTGCGTCAATGACGGCTTGGTGCTGTCTAGGGACGCACTGGCAAGGGTGCAGGCGTGTGTGACAAAGTCCAGGAGGCAAATGGTTCTTGACCATATGCGTCCGGCTACGGCAGTCAGGGAGCGTCCTCTTGGGACACCCCTGACAGGGCCTAGCATCTTCGGTGGCCAGGCGCGGGCCATCCTAGAGGACACTGCCAGCATTGCGCAGAATCGGTTGGCGGTAAACCTACAGCTGGAGCTAGTGCGGCAAGCGCACGCACTAGGGGCTGTAGGGAAACCGTTAGCTGTCCAGCCTTCGAAAAAGCAGAAGAAGCAGAAAGGCAAGGCGAAAGCTAAGCCTACTGCGACTTCTGCTTCGTCTGGATTTTCTCAGCCGCCGCCCGCTAAGAAAGCCAGGAAGGTTGTGGAGGCCCCTACCCTCCCCAATGTTGCTCCTGATCGCCCTAGAGGCGGGAAGGGCAGGGGGAAGGGTAAGGGTAAGTCCTCCAACGGCGGAAAGAAGGGAGCGGATCGTACCTGAGGGTACGAGAGCTCCCTTCATATCTGCCTGGACCGCACCTGTGCGACAGGAACAGTGGTGCCAGTTATACCTGCCAAGCCAAGACGGAAATAGTTCTCTCTCTCGTTAAGAAAGGGGGGGGGGGGGAGCGGACCGCGAGCCGGACAACCCCGTTAGACGTCGTGGCGTCTATGGTGGGTGGAAGGCTCATGCGTTTCGTCGAGGCCTGGCGAGGCGTGACATCAGACAGTCTGGTCCTGGGATGGTTATCCCACGGGTACATGCCGGAGTGGTGGGACTTTCCGCCGCAGAATCTGTCTTTGGCACCTGTCTGGACACCCGTACCACGGGAACCAGACAAGTTAGAAGCTGTTCAAAATGAAGTGTCGGGTTTGCTTCTGAAGGGAGCAATAAAACCAGCGAACCAGAACACTCCAGGCTTCTATTCCAATATGTTCCTTGTCCCCAAGAGCACAGGGGGATGGAGACCCGTACTCAATCTCAGGCCATTAAATTGGTTTATCCATACGCCTCGGTTCCAGATGGAAACGCCGAGGTCGGTAATGGCAGGATTGAGGAAGGGAATGTGGTGTGTATCGATCGATCTGAGTGATGCATGTTCCCACATTCCTATGAACGGGAGTTGTCACAGGTTTCTGAGAGTTGCGTTTCAGAATCTAGTATGGGAGTTTAAACCTCCCATTCGGCCTGTCGACAGCTCCAAGGGGTTTTCACCAGAGTGGTCCTTGTGGTGACAGCATTTCTCACAAAAGAGAACGTGGCGCTTCACACCTACATAGACGATTGGCTGATCATCAGCCAGGTTAGAGGTGGATACTGCTCTGAATCTGAAGTTACTTTCAGATCTAGGCTAGATAGTCAACAAGGAGAAATCTGAGTTGACACACCACTCAACATTTCGTTTATTTAAGGATGCGATTCGATCTCGAGGAGGGCAGGGTTGTTTACCCGTCAGAGCCCATAGTGGTGTCTCTGTTAGCCATCCGCAAGAGTTTCGATTGGGAAACCACATTTAGGCGAGGCGGTTTCTTCAGATTCTGGGCATGATGGTCTCCATGTAGCAGGTATACCCGTACACTGCTCGTATGCGAAGACCTATCCAGTTGTATCTGATGTCTCGGTGGAAACAGAGAATAGAACCCCTGTCAAAACTGGTGCCAGTTTTGGAGCCAATAATGTCGCATCTTGTAGGGTGGGAAAAAAGCATCAGAATCTCCTAGTAGGAGTTTTTTCGCTGCACCTACCCCAACCCCAGCTGTCCGTGTACACGGATGCATCGCTGGAGGGATGGGGGCCCTACCTGGGAGAACACCAGGTCTCGGGCACATGGACTCTCCAAGAGAGCCAGCTGCATATCAATCTGTTGGATATGATGGCAGTGGAACTGGCATTGGAAAAGGTTTCTTCCAAAAGTCAGGGGCAAGGCGATATTGATACGGTCGGACAACTCGACAGTAGTATCATACAGAAATCGCCAAGGCGAGACCAAGTCACCCACACTATGTACCTAAGTGTGGCACTTGATTCAACGGCGCAGGAATTACTCAGTTGTTTTTTAAAGCAGCTCATATTCCTGGGCGATTGGACATTCTGGCGGATGCTTTGTCTCGCAGACAGAGAATTCTGCCAACAGAATGGTCTCTCAACCCTCCAGTTCTTCACAGGATCTTCGAGCATTGGGGCAACCCCAACGTGGACTTGTTCGCCCCAAGGGAAAATGCTCAAATCATGACTTATGTCTCGCCGATACAGATCCTAATGCCGTCGATACAGACGCTCTGGCATTAAGCTGGAGAGGGATGCACGCTTACGCGTACCCACCCACCATTCTTCTACCGAAGATATTGGTGAAGATCAGGGAGGAACCGTGCCTGGTCCTGCTATAGCGCCGTGTGGCCCAGCAGGCCGTGGTTCACGGATCTTCGAGGTCTGCGGGTGGAAAATCCAGGGCAGTTACCCGAGATCCCGAACATAATCTCCCAGGCCAAGGGACGCTTCCTACACGAGCGTCCCGAAATGTTATTGACTGCGTGGTTGTTGTCAAACAACGTTACACATTGGCTGGCTTTTCTCGACATGCTGCAGATTTCATCGCAGCTGCGGGAGGGAGGTCAACCTTCAAGTCATATAACAACAAGGTTAACGGATTTGCAGACTGGTGTAAGGAAAAGGGTATTGTTACCTTTCATTCCACTATTCAGCAAATAGCAGACTTTCTCTGTGAGCGGTTCTTTTCAGGACTAGCTCCTGTCACAATTGCTGGATACAAGTCAGCTTTGGCATCAGTTATCCCTTGTCTAGCCAACAGGGATAGTCCAGAGGTGGCCCAGTTGAGTGTGATGGTGAAGGGAATGAGCAATCTCCGACCGAGACAACCGGTAGTCATTCCAGCCTGGAGTCTATCTTTAGTGCATAATGTACTGGCCAAGCACCCTTTCGAACCGTTGCGTTCGGCTAGTCTAAAGCATTTGACTCTAAAGGTGGTCTTTCTATTGGCAGCTTCCTCAGCTAGAAGGCGCAGTGTGATCCATGCACTTTCAGCAGAGAGGGACCGATTTATTGTCTCCAGAGAGGGTCTGCGTCTACTGCCAAGAGCAGAGTTTATGTCAAAGATTCGATCTTTGAGATATCCCGGCAAACCGATCGTTATACCGAAACTAAGTAGGTTGGATCGTGATGCCAGTGTCTGGTGCCCAGTCCGTGCTTTGACTAAGTACAAAACGGACAGACTCGAACGGTCGAATGATAGACATCTGTGGATCTGCCATATGGAGCCATATGGCGCCGCATCCGTGGATTCTATCTCTCGTTGGGTAGTCGAATGCATTCATACTACCCGTGAGATTACGACTGGGCACCAAGTGCAAGGCGCAAGGGCACGATGTTAGAGGAATAGCCGCCTCTTACGCCCTTTACAATGGTGTTCCGTTTAAGGACATCATGGCTGTCGCACAAGGGCACTGTGAGTCCTCTTTCACGGATTACTATATGAGGGATGTGTCAGACTTCGCCATTCCTCTCGCTTTAGCTGTTTTGAGACGATAGCTATATGATCGCACTGCTCTTCTTCCTTTTTTGGCATTTGTAAGAGAGAATTAAGAAGCAGACATGGTCGAGCGAGAGGATATCAACCAGTTGTGTCACTGATGGCCGGACCAGTGAATGGTTGGAGGCTCCAGGTCTGAATTCCAAATATCATGAGGTAATTCACGATTGAGAGTGTTTTGTATTATGTCTATATATCATGATCATTCATCTTATATATTCATGCTCATTCCCAGGCTAATATATGCAAAGAGCAGTTAACCCTCTTGGCATATTTGTGTTTTCAGGCGAGATGCATGTTCGTGAGTTCTCTCCCTTTTCTTAGGAGAAAAAGGGGGGGGGGGGGGGGGGGCAGTGATGCGAATGTGATTCGGTTCCGTTAACTTGACGGTCCTTTTTAGGTCTCCGTTAGTCAAGTTTAAGTCTAATTCTTTCTCCAAGGGGCAAAAGTAGCATTTATGGCTTGCCCCTTCCCACCAGGTTACTGACCAAATCTGGTGTATATCAGAAGTAACAGAATGGTGAGTATTGATCGAAGGAGAATGAAGGAAATTTCAATTTCCCTTTCTCCAAGATCTAACAATACTCACCATTCTGTTACAGACCCAGCCTCCCAGCCCCACGGAGGCAAGCCATGGACTTCTCTTGTTTGGTGGCTATGCAAACAATATGAGCTCTATTGTAGACGGGTACTCGGCAGTTGGGAGCCGAGTACCCGGTTCCAAGGAGTCGGTAAAGCTTTCTAAGTCTATAGTCCTAGAGCCAGCTGTCAGAGCCAGCTGTATATCAGAAGTAACAGAATGGTGAGTATTGTTAGATCTCGGAGAAAGGGAAATTGAAATTTCCTTCAATCTCCTCTTACATGTCTCCTTTTCCGGACAGTCGAGCCCTGGTGGTGGATGCCCTGTCTCAGTCCTGGACAGGAATGTTCGCCTATGCGTTCCCTCCAATGATTTTGATTCTGTTAGTGTTGAAGAAGGTCAAAGATCAAATCTGCGAGATTCTCTTAATAGTTCCCTTTTGGCCAAAGAGGATTTGGTTTGTAGACCTTCTAGATCTCCTGGTAGACTTCCCTCTTCTTCTTCCAATCTCCCAGGATCGTCTGTCTCAAGTAAGAGATCTTTGTCTTCATCCAAACCCAGAAATCTTCGATCTGTGTGTTTCGAGAATATCGAAACTAAAGTCTTTGAGCATAAGGTTTCTTCAAGATCTCAGGAAATTATCGATTCTGTCAGAAGAGAGTCGACCCGCAGAGTTTACAAGGGTCGACTTAAGATATTTGGAGAATGGTGTTCAGACCAAGGTCTCGTGACCGATTCGGTTTCTA
The DNA here is from genome assembly GCA_034401795.1 of Chaetoderma sp. LZ-2023a. Taxonomy (NCBI): domain Eukaryota; kingdom Metazoa; phylum Mollusca; class Caudofoveata; order Chaetodermatida; family Chaetodermatidae; genus Chaetoderma; species Chaetoderma sp. LZ-2023a. Next base: position 84,192,856 of record CM067371.1, on the reverse strand, counting down.
TTCCCCAAGTATAGGACTTTTTATCTTATCTTTTTGATTCGTTACATTTATCAGCTAATACGGTTAGGGGGTATAGATTTTCTCTGGCATCTTCTCTTCCTTGCCTTCTGAATGCCGATGTCAGGGACACTAAGACTCTTAATAGTTTTATTAGAGGTCTAGGCAATATTCATCCTCCGATAGCTAAGCCTTTACCTTCATGGAATTTGGGTTTGGTTCTTCAAGTACTGGCAGGTCGCCATTTTGAACCTATTTCCTCTATTAGTATTAAACTTTTAACTTTTAAAGCTGTTTTTCTTATTGCTGCTGCCGCCTCTGCTAGAAGGCGTTCAGAGATTCATGCTCTTTCTGCTGAAAGGGACAGATTTATAGTTTCAGGAGACGGTTTAGTTTTATATCCCAGAAGGGATTTTTTAAATCTAAAACTCAGTCTAACCGCTTTCCTCTTAGTCCGATCATTTTAAAATCATTGTCGTCTTTTTCGCCATCTGACAAATTCTGGTGCCCTGTTAGGGCATTAAGAATGTACAAACAGCGAACCGATTTTAAAAGATTTGATCTATCCCATTTATGGGTTTCCTATGCGGAAGAGTTAGCTAAGCCGATCTCGAAGTCTACGATTGCCAGATGGATTTGTGAGACAATTAAGCTTTGTTACGAGATAGCTTCTCCGGATCGAATTAATCTCTCCCATATTAAAGCTCACGATGTTAGAGGTATGGCTACCTCTTTTGCGCTTTTTGCCAGTTCGTCTTTAGATGAAGTCATGCAGGTGGCAGGATGGAAATCTGAATCCACTTTTACAACTTTTTATCTGAAAGATCAGAGTGCAGCAGCCTCCTTCTTTCGTAATATTATGATTTTAACCAAAAAAGCTGAAGACCATTTACCAAGCACATCCCGCCATTTTCGTTAAGACTGTGCTGTGCGTCTGTAAGAAATGGTGAGAGTTAATTTTGGTTTTTATTTATTTCTTTAAGTTCAAGTTTTCCTTATTTGATAATCACTGTGTGATTGATTTAAATGCAATATTATGTTATGTTATGTTATTAACATTTGGATAAGATTGGTTTGATTTTTATCCTTGTTTGTTGATTCTCAAATCTCCCACTTAATGCTTGTTTAAATGGAGCACTGACCGAATCTACGGGTGTAGCAAGTAGTGATTGAACGGTAATGGATGTTTTTGTGGTGTAATAACAACCCCCCCCCCCCCCACAGACCCCCCTTGCGGGTTGGTCTGTTGTTTTATTAACCACTATAAAAACATACTTACCGTTCAATCACTACAACCCGGCCTCAGCCACCCCGCGTGGAATGATTTGAGAATTTGCCTATAATATTTGGCACTTAAATTCAGAAAAGTGAATCTGTTTCCTATTTGGGCTCCAGTGCGCATGCGCAGGCACGCTTAGTGACAGGCATCACTATAGAGTGAGTACAGACTGGTGCCAGTCTATATCAGTCAATATACTGGAGATGGACTTAACCACTAGCCTGGTTGAGGGTCCATATTAATAGGAATAGGCATGGGGAGGTGTGTATGCAAGCATAAAAATCTTATTCTGGTAGCTAAATGCAGATAATTGATTTAGCAAGTAGTGATTGAACTGCAAGTATGTTTTTATAGTGGTTAATAAAACAACAGACCAACCCGCAAGGGGGGGGGTCTGTGGGTTTTTAAAAAATATGTTACCCTTGTACTAAAGACAGAGAAATATTGACCCAGCTCACAGCGCCGTTCCCGGTGTGACGTCATAGCGAGCGGTGACGTGTTTTAGACTGAGGCGTCATTTAATCTTGTTATTTGGATGTCTAACATATTTTATCTCAACCCAGTGACGTTATTGCATTTAAATAGTGCAATAGATCATAAAATTAATTGAAATTCGTTATCGATCTCAAGTCCTCACAAGACCTTTAAAGCTTTATCTTACTTATGCTTTAAGATGACGCATCCTGATTGTGTTTCCGCGAAAAAAGCAGAATGGTTGGTTGGGGTGGGGGGGGGGGGGGGGTGTCATACGCGTAGAGCCTATATATTGAAGTCATTGCCGACCGATAGAATTAATGCATCACCAATCACATGCCTGCACAATTTCACATTATGCCATAATTTTGTATCGAGGTGTTGAATTTACAATTTTTTATCGATAAACTATTTTGCGTGGCGGGAGTTAAAAATAAGAGTCACCTATTAAAGGCGATCATAAAAGTCCAATTTTATTGTACGGAGGGAGGCAGCGGAAGAGCGCTGTGTTTTCCAGTGAATTGTGTCGTGATTTATATTCCCTGTTAGGATTTATAATTTCTGAAACGGCAGAATTCTTGCAAATACTACTACGTTATTTATGCCCATAATTCTCGACGATTTGCAGTCTGGGGACGATTCTGATTTACCAGAAACGACGTGAACTTACTGATGTCATCCAGTCTCTCAACGCGGCTATAGTATCATGTATAAGCGCGCATGTAAGGCGTACGACAGATTTAACTGAAAGCGGAACTAACGCGTAGTCTTTATTTCTAACGCGTAGCATTTTTATTTATAACCCATCTCAGTTTTTGTCGTTGCGACCGTCCGTCGTGTGTCCGTCCGTCAACTTTCCCTTTAAAACGACTTCTCAAGAACCACTGGGCCGATTTCAATTATATTTGGCAGGAAGCATCCATAGGGCATAGAGATTCAAGTTTGTTCAAATGAAGCCAATCGGCCAAAATCCAAGATGGCCGCCGGCCAAAATAGCCGATTTTTAGAAACACTAAAAAATCTACGAAACAGCTGGAGGAATTGATTCAAAACTCATAACACATCATCTATTGCAATGGTAGACCCAAGTTTGTTCAAGGCAACCTGATTGGCCTATTTGCCTGGTGGCCATCTTGGATGACCTAGTTTTCGCGAAAATTACTTCTCCCGAACCGCTGAATGGATAGGTCTGAAATTTGGTAAATATGCTTAGGGACCACGACGGTCCATTCAAGTGAAGTTTGTACGTTAAAAAACATGGCCGTCATCAACCAATCAAAATTTAACGTTTGTTGGTCATATTGGCTTTTTTGTATTTGATGTATTTTGATGGCGAAAATTGCTTTATATATGCTTATCAGTGTGCCGAGTTCAAATATGTTTGTTTTCCCGCCATAGGATCCCATAGTAAAGCAATGGTCCCATAGTAAAGCAATGGGGAATTCTTTAAACGACTTCTTCTCAAGAACCACTGGGCCAATTTCAATTATATTTTGGAGGAAGCATTCATAGGGCATAGAGATCTAAGTTTGTTCAAACGAGGCGGATCGGTCAAAATCCAAGATGGCCGCCGGCCAAAATGGCCGATTTTTAGAAACACTAAAAAATCTCCGAAGCCGCAAGAGGAATTGATTCAATACTCATAACACATCATCTATGGCAACATTAGACCCAAGTTTGTTCACACCAACCTTATTGGCCTAGTTGCTTGGCGGCCATCTTGGACGACGTAGTTTTCCCGAAAATGACTTCTCCCGAACCGCGGAAGGGATAGTGCTAAAATGTATTAGATATGCTTAGGGACCAAGGACCATTCAAATTTGTTCAAAGGAATTTCGTACGTTAAAAAACATGGCCGACATCAACCAATCAAAATTAAGCATTTGTTGGTCATATTGGTTTTGTTGTATTTGATGTATTTTAATGGCGAAAATTGCACTATATACATGTATGCTTATTAGGGTGGCGAGTTCAAATATGCCAGTTTCGAGACTGTCGGATAAATGGTTTGGCTACCATCTGGGTTTGTTTTCCCGCTATACGCCCCCATAGTAAAGCAATGGGCCCATAGTGAAGCAATGAAGAATTCTTTAAACGACTTCTTCTCAAGAACCACTGGGCCGATTTCAAATATATTTGGCAGGAACAATCCTAAGGGCATAGATATTCAAGTTTGTTCAAATGAAGTCGGTCGGACAATTTGGGTGGTGGCCATCTTGGATGTTGGTCGATTTTTAGAAAACTCATTAAATATGATCTAGGGCAACAGCTAAAACAAGTTTGTTCAAGAGAACTTGATTGGCCAAATAGTTCGGTGGCCATCTTGGATGACCTTTCTCCAGAACCGCTGGAAGGATCAGGCTGAAATTTGGGAGATTTGATTAGGGCCTAAGAGCCATTAAAATTTGTTCACGGGAAGTTGATCCATCCAAAAATATGGCTGCCGTGGCCCAATCAAAATGTAGCATGTTTGGTGGCCATATTGAATTTTTTTATTTTGACGAATCTTGAATCCGAAATTGGTTTTATATATGTGTATGGGCATTCTGATTTCAGATTTGCCATTTTCGAAACTGTTGGATAAATGTTTTAGCGGCCATCATGGATCATTTTCCAACTAGAAACTCCCATATACTAAAGCAATAGAAAATTTCAAGTGTATTTGGCAGAAAACATACTTAGAGCATAGAGATACATGGTTGTTCAAATGAAGCTGGTCTGTAATTTGCCTGGCGGCCATCTTGGATTTTTTAAATGCCTTTAGAAATCTCCGAATCAGCATTCAAAACTCATTGACAGGTTATTTACGGAAACAGCTGAATCCAGTTTGTTCAATAGAACTTGATTGCCTAATGCTTTAGCAGTCATCTTGGATGACCTGGTTTTCATGAAAACAACTTCGTATCCAGAATCGCTGAACGGATTGGGCCGAAATTTGGGAGATATGATAAGGGACTAAGGGCCATTAAGTTTTGTTCAAAAGTAGTTGGTACATAAAGAAACATGGCTTATGTTTTCTTGTTATAATTCTGCTCAGCTCTGTAGGGTTCTACTTATTGTTGATGGCCTTTCTGGTTGAAATGCCTATGATGCAGGTGAGCGATACAGGCCCCTTGGGCCTCTTGTTTTATAAACGCTTGCAAATATATTTCACTATGCGTTATAAATTGTAAATGCGCCTGAATTGTGCCCATTTATAGCGCATTTATTTCCCGTTTTTAGTCCCATTTTTGTTCCGGAAACATGTTACGTTATTTCTGAGCTATACTGTATATTCAGTTTATCTATTTGCTATCTTCTTATAGCTTTAGTTCTATAAATGTACATGTATGGCTTGGTCATTATTTTTTCACTGAATGTTTAGTGAAGGCCAAGCCGAGTTGGGCAAGTCGAGTTCTGACATAACATGGCAAGATATTTGCTATCTTCTGATATCTCTTGTTGCGTTTAGCAAAACTTATCAGCTTATATTTCTTGATGGGTTAACCCTAATGAAACACAACTTGGGTATATGCTTGCTTATGTCAAGAGGATACAGGATAGTGACAGAAATGTGACCAGGTTAAAGGTCCATGTCACTCTGACCTTGCTATTTGACCTCCACTCTTTCAACATTAAATTTTTCAGTTTAGCAAATTGTTTGCATTTATATTTCAGAATTACTTAATACTACTAGAACTAATCTTCGACATATGGTTCTCTATACCATAAGGAAAATGTTAGCTGATAGTGATATACTCTAGGTCAAAGCTTAAGGTCATTGTAATGTTGATATTTGACCACTGTCATGTCTGTACCTCCAATGTTAAGTATTTGTTTGCTTAAATTTGAGGATTGCTCAATCCTACAGGAAGCAAACTTGGACACGGGGTTTCCTATGCGTGTACCATAGCAAAGCGTCATGTTGATAATGAGGTCAATAAGTCAAAGGTCAAGGCCATTTTGATATTGCTACATGTGTTTGTATTTCACCTCCGCTCTTTCAACATTAAGTTTTTCCATTTAACAGATCATTTACATTTATATTTCAGGTTTAGTTAATCCTTGAACTAAGTTTGGATACATGGTTACCTACATGTATAATGTTAGGAAGCAGCATGATACATTGAGGTCAGAAGGTTAAAGGTCAAGGTAACTGACAAACAGGAGACAGGCGAGATTTAATTCCGTGGACTTATTGTTAAATATTCAACAGAATATGCTTTGCGTCGTAAAGAATTTACTTTTTTAGGGATTTGTATTGAAATGGTTAACCCTTTCACCGATGAATTCCCTATGCATGTATCTAATTTTCAATGCAACTATACAGGAAGGCTGTCTTCCAGTCAGTCAAATTAATTTCAAAACTTTCAACAGAATAATTTTTGCAATGTAACGAATAGATTAACCCTTTCGTGACAAAACCCGCCTCTGTAGTGGTTTTGCGTAATGTCCATTTGCAGGCCAAGAGAAGACTATTTTTGAAATTTTACCACTGAAATGACTGGCTCGGTTACTTGTAAATTTTCAAAAAGTCTTCTCTTTGCCTACAATGGCCATTCAATAAGTAAATATTTTAATTTTTTGAAGAAATTTGGTCATTTAAAGGGTTAATATACTTTTTCAATGATTTGTCAGTGAAAGGGTTAAGAGGCCACTTTTCATTTGCACTCAGAACACTGACAATGGTTTCTTGACTCACTAAAACACTTACCTTTGTGAATGGATAGTACATCATCGCCTACACGTACACATATACCCTACACCCCCAAAAATTCATTTTGTACATGTACATGGCAATTCTAGACAAACTCGATGCCTGCCACCACAAACACATGCATACCATTGCTGTACGTCGATGGCCAGACAGCATAATTTCCAATGACAAGATGTGTAATACGTGGCCACTGTCTGTCAGTCGCCCAGCAAAGATGGTCCATGTTTGGCCATGTGCTAAGGATGCCTGAAGAGACACCAGTGCAGAGAGCCTTGTAATTCACCCTACTCGGAGCCGGTAAATACAAAGCCAGGAGAGAACGTCATTGCATAAATCTGCTAAGCATGCTACGAGGTGACCTCAAGAAATCAGGACTCGGTACGCTCAAGTCAAGAATGGACCTGAGGAAGGTAAAGATTTCGGCTGCTGACAAAACGCAGTGGGAAAAAGCGAAGAAGGACTGATTGCAACTGTAGGATGTTTCTACTACTACAGACACATAATACAGTAATCATACATACATACATGGCAGCTGACGGAAAATTTATTCTAAGTTATGTTCTATTATTGAAATTTTAACTCCACACAAGGATCACGAATCTTACGGAATCCACCAACTTCATACTACATGTGTGCATCATGTAGGCTGTAGGCATAAGTCATATCCTGTGGGTGAGAAAGCATATAACTTAGAAGTTTGTCTGTCCTTTGTGAAATAGTGACACGGTATTGATGGTTCTAATATAATATTAAGACAGATCAGGCATTTCAAAGTGTCCCGAAGGAGTCGAACCTAATTTATTAACTCACTTGGAATATTTCTCTCAGTTCACATGAGCTTCCTCAACCTGTGTGACGGATGAGTCAGCTGAGCTGAGCGAAGTATTCCTAGTCTACAATAGCTTCCAATCCACTTAGATGTATGTTCACAATATTCAACAGTACGTTTGATGTTGTTTTGGAAACCTGGTACATTATTTCTGAGCTGTACTGTGTTTTCAACCACCTGGAAGTAATAAAATAGTAATAATCCTTTGAAGCTCAAGATTCCTTAAGAAATTGTAAATTTTTTCTTAGTGGTTTTCCATTCACAAACCAGAAGACTTTTGGAAAATTTGCAGTGGGACAGGCTGGCTCATCATTCCAACCGGTACATGTATATGTAACTTTAATTCTTTTTCTAAAATAGGCCTCTCTTGGCCTGCAATTGGACACTTCAAGCCCACTGAAAGAAGCCATTCTTTAACTGAGAATTGGTACATTGCCAATTACAGACCAAGTTCGAGTTTCAGGCATATGCGTCAATTTTTTATGGAGTTATGCCCCCTTTCGACTTAAGAAATGTGAAAAATATCAGCTTTCTGCACCTTTTTTCTCTCCTTCAAGATATTTAAGGGAAAATCGGTACATCACTGTAGTATAAGGAGGTACAGAGCAAGTTGGAGTTTCAGACATTTTCGTCAGTTTTTAGCTCACCTGCCTGAAAGGCCAAGTGAACTTATGTCGTGGCAATTGCCCGTCGCCCGTCCGTCCATCGACTTTTCCTTTAAACGACTTCTCAAGAATCACTGGGCTGAATTCAATTATATTTGGCACAAGTTTGTTTAAGGGAACTTGATTGGTCAAAAAGTTCGGCGGCCATTTTGTTGACCTAGTTTTTGTGAAAACAGCTTCTCCAGAACCGCTGAAGTGATCAGGCCGAAATTTAGCAGATATGATTAGGGACTAAGGGCCATTAAATTTTGTTCAAGGGCAGTTGATCCATCAAAAAACATGGCCGCAGTGGGCCAATAAAAATATAGCGTGTTTGGTGACCATATTGGATTTTTTTATTTGACAGATTTTGAGGCTGAAAATGGTTTTACATATGTTTTTTGGGTATTCGGATCTAATATTTGCACTGTCGGATAAACGGTTTGATCTTGGATCATTTTCCCGCCAAAACCCCCATACTAAAGAAATGGGAAATTTAAAATGTCTTCTCGAGAACTTATGGGCTGATTTCAATTATATTTCGCAGGAAGCATCCTTAGCCTGTAGAGATTCAAGTTTGTTCGAACGAAGCCAATTGGCCAATTTGGCCGGCCGCCTTCTCGAATTTTGGCCGATTTTTAGAAAGGTCTTTAAAAATCTTCTCCGAAACCGTTTGGTGGATTGAAGCAAACCCCATGAAATGTGATCTAGGGCAAGAGCTGAACCAATTTTGTTCAAGGGAACTTGATTGGGTCCATGGTTTGCTCCAGAACTGCTGAAGGGATCGGGCTGAAATTTGGCAGATATGATTAGGGACTAAGGGCCATTAAAGTATGTTCAAGGGAAGTTGATCTGTCAAAAAAACATAGCCACAGTGTGCCAATCAAAATATAGCGTCTTTGGCGGCCATATTGGATTTTTTTATTTGACAGATTTTGAAGCTGAAATTGTTTTTATATACATGTTTTTGGGTATTTTGATCTCAAATTTGTAATTTTCTAAACTGTCGGATACACGGTTTGGCTGCCATCTTGGAGCATTTTCCCACCAAAACCTCCCATACTAAAGCAATGGGAAATATAAAATGTCTTCACTAGAACTACTGGTCCGATTTCAATTAATTTTGGCAGGAAACATCGTTAGGTTGTAGAGATTCCAGTGGCCATCTTGGATTTTGGCCAATTTTTAGAAATGTCTAAAAATCTTCACCGAAACTGAGCGATTGATTCAAAACTCATAAAATATCATTTAGGGCACGAGCTGAACCAAGTTTGTTCAAGGGAACTTGATTTGTCATCTTGAATGGCCTGGTTTTCATGAAAGCAACTTCGTCTCCTGAGCCACTGATGTGATTAGGCCGAAATTTTGGCGATATGATATTGATAACTAAGGGCCATTAAAGTTTGTTCAAGAGAAGTTGATACATAAAGAAACATGGCCTCTGTTTTCTTGTTACAAGTCTGCTCAACTCTACTTATTTAGAGAGTTCTACTTTACTTAGAGAGTTCTTATTGTTAATGACCATTCTAGTTGAGATGCCTATGGTCCAGGTGAGCGATACAGGCCCCCTTGGGCCTCGTGTTCATGGAGTTATGCCCCCGCATGACTTATGAAATACGAAAAATATTAGTTTTCCACACATTCTCGCAGTCTTTCAAGATATTCAACTGAGAATTGGTACGTTGCTTTGTTATGAGACATTACAGACCAAGTTCCAGTTTCAGGCGTTTGTATCAATCTTTGATGGAGTTATGTCCCCTTTTGACTTATGAAATACAAACATATCAGCTTTCAAGACTTTCGTTCTCCCTCACCATATATAACTGAAACTTGGTTTATTGCTTTGTTATGAGAAGTTACAGATCAAGTTCCAGTTTCAGCTGCTTCTGTCAATTCTTAATGGAGTTTTTTACTGTCAATCTCTAAAGATTTATATCACCAGGTGGGGACATGTATTGCAAAGCAATACTTACAGAATGATCGTTATTCATCATCACCTGTCATCTGTGCATGCATCCATGTGTCTATCCAAATTAGTTGGGTTATATCATACCACTAAAATGGCCGCTCTTTTGGTTGGGTGGGTGGGTGGGCGATTATTTGATTGTAATGAAATTCTATACTTTTTTTCAGTTATTCCAATTACATCACTTAAAAGAAGGTGGAAGAAAACTCGACTTCGCACTAGCATGGCACATGATATTGACAATGGCATGGATGTAGATGGCAAACTCAAAGACAGTAAAAAACTAATTTTTCAACCAAAGGCAGATGGTACTTTTATATATACATATATATATAGATAGAGATATATATATATATATATATATATATATATATATATATATATATATATATATATATATATATATATATATATATATATATATATATATAGAGATATATATAGAGATATATATATATATAGAGATATATATATAGAGATATATATAAATATAGAGATATATATATAGAGATATATAGATATATATAGAGATATATATATTTTGCAGGTGTGGACATATAATTACTACTGTTTATTTCCATGCTGCAAGAGGCCTATATTGCTCACCTGAAAGATTGCCAAGAATGGAACGAAGAAAGGTCACGTTCTACATGTAGGCCAGGCAGGGAACCCTAAAACCGTGGGATCCCGAAAGCTGTGGTAGTCAATTAATTAAATGTTTTTAAACAACTCAAGGCTAATTTATTAACTTGGAATATTTTGCTCAGGTCTTCTGAGCTTCATCAACCACACTGATAGATCTCTAGTGGTTCTTGTTGGTTCCGAGACTCGGCGAGATCTTGCGGGATCAAGAGAGTTTATATCTAATGTTTGGTTGTTTATTCTGGACCCAAACTTAAACATATGCTTCCTTCTAGTGACACAGCATCACACAATGTTCTTGGATGTAAAGGTCAAGGTCACTCTAACCTTTGTAAAAGCCTTGTGTATTTGAACATTAACTTTTTCTGTTTAGCTCAACTTAGCAGTTTATATCTCATCTTTGGTTAATCATACTGGACCCAAACCTTGACACATACTTCCATATAATGAGAGGGCATGACACATGTACGGTAATGACCTTAGGGTCAAAAGGTCAAGATCACTAACATTGGTAAAAGTTTTTTCAATTTCTACATTTTGCATTTAGCTCAAGGTAGCAGTTCATATCTTATGTTTGGTTACAAAAATGTAAGCATTGTGGACCGAACCTTAGACACAATTCCTTATAATTGGATGGCATCATACAATGATTTTGTGTCAAAAGGACAAAGGTCAAGGTTTTTGTGACCTTGGTAAAAACTTAGTTTTTTTTGTTTCAACATTAACATTTTGTGTTCGGCTCAACTTATCAAACTTGTACACATACTATAAGGAGCGGATATAAAACAAAGATCTTTAAATGGTCAAAGGTCAACGTTATTGTGATATTGGTAAATGGCTGTTTCTTAGCATTAACATTTTGCGTTTAGCCCAACTTAATAGTTCAAATCTCATGTTTGGTTAGTCATACTGGACCCAAACTTAACACATGCTGTCTTATAATGAGAGAGTATGAAACAATATCCTTTGAAGTCAAACAGTCAAAGGTTGTTGTGGTCTAGGGAAAAAATTGTTTTTCAACAGTGATGTTTTGGGCTTAGCTCAATTTAGCAGTTTATATCTCATGTTTGGTTAAGCATACAGGGCCCACATTGAGACACGGCCCAGCTTTTAATGAGATGGCAATCACTTTGGCATCAAAAGCTCAAAACTCAAGGGTTTTCTCAACAATAACATTTTGCTTTTACCTAAACTAAGCAGTTAATATCTCATGTTCAGTTAATCATACTGCACCCAAACTTGGACACTTGCTAATGAGAGAGGATGAGTCGCTTACTTTGATGGCAAAAGTTCAAAGGTCATGGTGCTCACCTGGCCTGAAAGGCCAAGTGAGCTTATACCGTGGAGACCCTCCATCGTCCGTCTATCCGTTAACTTTTCCTTTAAAGCTGTTGTGAGGACTAGCTACCAGATTGCTCTGATTAACTTGACAATCATAATATATATTCTGCTTTACTAAAAGAGCAAAATGCTATTTAAATTTTTTAAATCGGCCCAGCCAAAGCTGAGATAAGCACATAGCAACCATACTTTTTGGAATCCAATTATACGAATGCATATATATATATATATATATATATATATATATATATATATATATATATATAGCTTAATTATATCTTTTCTGGATTGACTTTAATGAATTTACACAGGCACGCGTGTAGGATCATGTACACAAACGCATAACATTTTCAGTGTTAGTATAGTAGCAGCACACTGTGGCGTGTACGATCACAATTACCATTGTATAGGCCTATGAATAAATTTATGATTGCAATATAGCAATTAGGTGCTTAAAATTAACTAAAATGCCAATTAAATATAAATTTATTAATAAAACTAATCTAGTCTACGTAAAATAGTATGGAGAACACACTGTTTGTTTACATTTTAAGCAGTTACAACGCGGCTTTCACTGCCGTCCGCATGAGTTGAAGGGTCAGATACAAATGTACTGTTTAATATTTTGAACATAATTGGTTTCCAACCCAATTCTGTTCAAAATATTCAACAGAACCTTTCTTACCATATTTCGCTTAATTAAAACCTAGGCTGCTATTAGGACAATAGGTGTGGTGGGCTTATATTAGAGAGTTTTCCCCCCCAAAAAGTTCTAAAACTGATACCACGGAAATTCAACGCATTTTCTCCCGTAAAAATTCTCTACGCCTATGTTTAATGTATACATGTACCTAAAAACATCACCGGGGAAGTGAAATTATTTGATTTGAGCGCCTAAATATTGTGTATTCTTTAATAAAGGTCATTTAATACATCAAAATTAATCCACAATTTGATATAAAATAGCGCCGCTAAAAATACAAATTGCGTGATTCGCCTCCAATTGAAGAGTTTATTTTAGAGCGAGTACTCGGATATAAATATTCTGGAATTAGGGGCTCGGAACTCTGGAATTTCTATATATTATCATTGTGCAATATGAACTGAGTATCATACTAATCTGAATAACGGGTACCAATTTGATAAACTCCCGTATAATATCTCAGGAGAACACGCCTCCTCCTATCGCAAAAGAGCCGCCGGCTGGCCAACTTAAGAGGCCGGCTATATTGTCGTTCGTAATAATTCATTTTGTATTATTTAATGTTGATCGGCGTTACAAAATTGAGGCGCAATACTGCTTGTTTGGTACATAAATTTGGTCTTAAAATATATTTATAAGGAAAGTATTTAATCATGTCAAGACGGTTTTACGCGCATTTTGACTACAAAAGTGTGGCATATAGGTAAACATTTACGGTCAAATGGAAAGACTCTCTCCTGGAACTCACTTAAGACACACACACAATTTTATATTCATCATTTTCAGAAACGATTGTAACTACTCTGTAGCCTTCCCTCTCTAGGACATAATGAACCGGAAGTTTCAATTCGTTGAGAGTGTATATGTTCCTCGGCAAAATCTGTCATCAGTATACTTGTTTAATTATTAAATGTAGAGTGTACAGATATTCGCATTGGTTTAATCGGTATACTATATTATATGTAGTTTCCAAGACATATACATATGCCAGATATCTCAGTATCGGTCAAAATCAATTTTATGAATTCTACATAATTACCGATCAATTCATAAGCCATGCAACTCGGCTATGAGGCAATGAGCAATTCTTGTATCCCTCTAGGCTGAATTGACCAAGTAATTCGTTTTACGATGCCAGCACTTTCGCACACATTAAGCGATTTCGCAATTCAGTTGTTTTCGGATCTTTTATGTCCTATCATATAGAAACCGAAGAAAGCCGAGCGTGAATTAAATGCAAACGCTTCGGAATGGTTGCCAACTATGAACAGGCAGTGTGATCATAGATTTTAACATAAATTATATAGCTTCTGCGGTCATTTTAAGCAGGTAAGCGTGCATGTTTGCAAGAAACTTATGCATTAGTTTTCTCAACGTCATGGAATATTTTGTTTTTGCGAGTCTAACGGATAATTTTGACAGGAATTTTGTACTAGTCCACCGGACTTGTGACCAACAGACTATAAGTAGTCCGTATGAGAATCAGGTAGTCTCGGACTGCGGACATAACTAGAAATCCTCACAAGACCTTTAAACAACTTCTCAAGAACCACCGGGCTGATTTCAATTACATATATATGACAGGAAGCATCCTTAGGGCATAGAGATCCAAGTTTGTTCAAATGAAGCCGATCGGCCAATTTGGCCAGTGGCCATCTGGGATTTTGGCGATTTTAGGAAACGTCTTTAAAATTCTTCTCCGAAACGCTTTGGGAATTGATTCAAAACTCATGAAACATTTACGGAAAGAGGTAAGCCAAGTTTGTTCAAGAAGACTTGATTGACCAAATGTTTCAGTGGCCATCTTGGATGACCTAGTTTTCCAGAAAATTACTTCTCCAGAACCACTGAAGGGATCGGGCCGAAATTTGGGAGCTATGATTAGGGACTAGTGGCCATTAAAGGGTGTTCAAGGGAAGTTGATCCGTCAAAAAACATGGCCGCCGTGGTCCAATCAAAATGTAACATTTGTTGGCCATATTGGATTTTTTTATTTGGTGGATTTTGAGGCCGAAATTGGTTCTATATGTGTTTTTGGGTATTCTGAGCTCAAATTTGCCATTTTCGAAACTGTCGGATAAACGGTTAGGCAGCCATCTTGGATTATTTTCCCGCCAAAGGGCCCATACTAAAGCAATGGGAACTTTAAAATGTCTTCTCGAGAATTACTAGGATGATTTCAATTATATATGGCAGCAGTGTTGCCCACAGCATCTGATTTTTGGGGGTCCCAAGGACCCCACACTCAGATTTGGGGGTCCCACTGTAAAATCTGGGGGTCCCATGGGGTCCTCATCTGAAATATGGGGGTTCCCATGTTTTTTTCTTAAAATAAACACAACACATTGATCTAATTATAAAGCACTTTATTAAACATGTTGAAAGCACTAGTTATGACATTGTAAATACTGTTAATGTATATATAGAGAATAGTAACTATGCATAGTTTATTAACCTTTAGCACTTAACACTTTTGGCCACCATTGTAGATCACCAAAATACCCATTTTTGAAAGTTTAACACTTGAATGACTGGCTCTAAACAGCGCCAGTCATTCCAGTGGTAAATTTTCAGTTATACCTGGGACGAGTTTGCTCAAGGACGACTTGACCTACTTCGGTATAATGCGGGCGTATTTTTTATAATGTAACTGGAATGACTAAATATAGTGGAATACATAGGCTAACATAGGCTAAGATCAGACAAAACAATAATTTATCAAAAATAATCTGTATAAATCAGATTAAACTGCGTAATTTGTGAAAATATATCAGCCGGATATGTCTAATTCATAGGGAGTAACTATGTAACGCGATTGCTGATTGGCTGAAGCATAGATAACGCATTAGCGTGTGGCCAATAAGGACTCTTGTATCGGGGAGCTTTGAGCTATACGCTGTTTGGAAAAAATCAATATTTTAACGTACGCCTACCTGTAGATCGACGATATCGTTGAACATATGTCGGTCTAACGCGGATTTCTGATAATTTGTACTACCGCTTACGAAATTATTAGTCTTCTTCGCACTGCTACAAAACGTACACTTCATTTTACCATCCAGAACCTCAAGCCATGTACTATACGCCGGTGTTTTTAACCAAACGTCACTGAATTTCCTAGACTTCACTTGCTTTACTTTAACCACATTTTCACAAATTTTCGCACTGGTGTCGCAAGACTCGCTACAAATTTTGCTACGCTTTGCCATACTTTCATCGTTATCATCACTATCAGCACATGTAGAATCTAGAGGTCGCTTAACGCCAAACTGAAACAAGCTTCGTTGCATTTTGACTAATTTAATGAAGTCAAGATTGCTCTCGTATATATACACAGATAAATCAAGTCTAATACCCGGCATGATTTGCTCAATTATTGTCTTAAATTCAAAGAGAATGACGAAGCGGACAGATTCTATTCAGATCAATTTAGTTGAGAAATCGGGAAAACCTAACGATCGAGTATTGTTAAACATTATAAATACTAATCCATCAGTCAATCAATCAGCCGCTATTGCTAAATAAAAGACGGCTTATAGCGCGCAGTGATACCATTATTCAAACAGCAATACAAAGACACCACCGCTAATCCGTCAAATGACCATTCAAATGTAAAAGATATCACAATATTTTCCATATATTCCTTCATCCATTTAGATATTTTGATAATTAAATAGAAAAAAATATTTTGCCTGTAAGTTAGGCAAGTAGGCATGCGCAAATTAATTTCAAAATATTCAGCAGATTAGTGATAACAAGTTTGTGATCTGTCCTATGTTCTGGGCTGTGAAAGGGTTAAGACGCCCAAACACGTTTGTATACGCTTGATCAGTTGTATTGGATTTCTCAAGCGTGAGTTCCTCTAGAGGGAGATTCCGCTGTTATCCAATCAAATACTGACACGTCACACTGACGTTTAGCACAACAGACAGAAACATGGCGGGTATTTTTGCAATTTGTAGGCCAAACAAGGCGACTAACATCGGGCTTGTAAACTCATTATTTAAAAAAATTAGAGCAAATGGAATACTAAGGATGATTTGGGGATTGTGTTTACAATTAAATATGGTAGTTGAATCTGATTTATGGGCATTAACAACTTTGGGTTGTGCAAGAAAACGTACAACAAATAATAGTCTTAAACAACGCAGTAAGTTCGTTTTTATTGAACACACAATACATTAGGTATATTTTTTAAAGTAAAAACATGCACAAATAAATATACACACATGATAATATAATCGCTAATTAAGCACACGCAAAGTTACCAGTTTCCGTTACTCTTTTTCACTGCGTCCCTTGTGCGTCCTCAGGGACGCAGAGGGTTAATTTTTATGCGTCCCTCTGCCATTTTTATGCGTATATACGCGCAAAAGGACGCATATGGGCAACTCTGTATGGCAGGAAGCATCCTTGGTGCTTAGGGATCCAAGTTTGTTCAAATGAAGCCAATTGGGTCAGCGGCCATCTTGGATTTTGGTTGATTTTTAGAGGGAATTTTTTGTTTGAGGGATTAATTCATAACTCATGAAATCTCATCTAGGGCAAGAGCTGAACCAAATTTGTTCAAGAGAACTTGCTTGACCAAACAGTTTGACGGCCATCTTGGATGACCTATTTTTTTCAGAAAACAACTCCAGAATCGCTGAAGGGATCGGGCCGAAGTGTGGGACATATGATTATGGAATACGGGCCATTAAAGTCTGTTCAAGGGAAGTTGATTTGTAAAAAAACATGGCCGCCGTGGGTCAATCAAAATATAGTGTGTTTGGTGGGCATATTGGATTTTTTTATTTGATGGATTTTGAGGCCGAAATTGATTTTATCTATGTTTATCGGTATTCTGATCTCAAATTTGCAATTTTCAAAACTGTCGGATAAACGGGTTGCCGGCCATCTTGGATAATTTTCCAGCAAAAAGCTCCCATACTAAACCAATGAAAGCAATGGGAAATTTAATGTCTTCTCAAGAACTACTGGGCCGATTTCAATTATATTTGGCAGGAAACATCCTTAGGGCATGAAGATTTAAGTTTGTTCAAACGAAGCCAATTGGCCAGCAGCCATCATGGATTTTGTCATGGAAATGTCTTTAAAAATCTTTGGCGAAACTGTTTGAGCGATTGATTCAACACTCATAAAATATTATTTAGGGCACGAGCTGAACCATGTTTGTTCAAGGGAACTTGATTTTCCAAATGGTTGGGCAGCCATCATGGATGGCCTGGTTTTCATGAAAGCAACTTCATTTCCAGAGCCACTGACCGGATTGTGCCAAAATTTGGGAGATATGATATTGATCACTAAGGGCCATTAAAGTTTGTTCAAGAGAAGTTGATACATAAAGAAACATGGCCTCTGTTTTCTTGTTACACGTCTGCTCAACTCATTAGAGTTAATGACCATTCTAGTTGAGATGCCTATGGTCCAGGTGAGCGATACAGGCCCCTTGGGCCTCTTGTTGATAAGTGTATTGATATGCCTTCTATATTTATTAGCTCACCTGGCCAGAATGGCCAAGTGAGCTTATGCCATGGCGAGCGTCCGTCCGTCTGTCCGTCCATCCGTCCGTCAACTTTTTCCTTTAACGACTTCTTCTCAAGAACCACTAGGCCGATATAAGTTATCTTTGGCAGGAAGTATCCTTAGGACATAGGGATCCAAGTTTGTTCAAACGAAGCCGATCGGCCAATTTGGCCGGTGGCCAATTTGGATTTCGGCCAATTTTAGGAAATGTCTTTGACAATCTCCTTCTCCGAAACCGCTTGGTGGATTGAAGCAAATCCCATGAAATATGATCTAGGGCAAGAGCTGAACCAAGTTTGTTCAAGGGAACTTGATTGGCCAAATGGTTCAGCGGCCATTTTGGTTGAGCTAGTTTTAGCGAAAACGACTTCTTCTCCAGAACCGCTGAAGGGATCAGGCCGAAATTTGGCAGATATGATTAGGGACTAAAGGCCATTAAACTTTGTTCAAGTGAAGTTCATCCGTCAAAAAACATGGTGCAGTCGGCCAATCAAAATACAGCATGTTTGGTGGCCATATCGGATTTTTTTATTTGATGGATTTTGAGGCTGAAATTGGTTTTATATAGGTTTTTGGGTATTCTGATCACAAATTTGCAATTTTCAAAGCTGTCGGATAAACCGTTTGGTGGCCATCTTGGATCATTTTCCCGCCAAAAGCTCCCATACTAAAGCAATGGGAAATCTAAAATGTCTACTTTTCGAGAACTTACGGGACGATTTCAATTATATTTGGCAGGAAGCATCCTTAGGTTGTAGAGATTCAAATTTGTTCAAACCAAGCCGATCGGACATTTTGGCAGGTGGCCATCTTGATTTTTGGCTAATTTTTTTAAACGTCTTTAAAAATCTCCGAAACCGCTTGGTGGATTGAAACAAACCCCATGAAATATGATCTAGGGCAAGAGCTGAACCAGGTTTGTTCAAGGGAACTTGATTGGTCAAATGGTTCGGCGGCCATTTTGGTTGACCTAGTTTTAGCCAAAACAGCTCCAGAACCGCTGAAGGGATCAAAATTTGGCAGATCTAATTAGGGATTAAGGGGCATTAAAGTTTATTCAAGGGAAGTTAATCCGTTAAAAAAACTTGCCCGCAGTGGGCCAATCAAAATACAGCATGTTCGGCGGCCATATTGGATTTTTTTGTTTGATGGATCTTGAAGCAAAATTTTGTTTAGTACAGGGTTATGAGTATACTGATTTCAACCATGCCATTTCTGAATCTATCAGATAAACGGCTTGGCGGCATGTAGTAAAATTGGCATTTAGTACAGGTGGTCTTTATAGCATGTTGAACTGCATTCTAAAACCCTTGTAATCATTTGACAGAGTGACCAAACTCACTTAGCAGCAGTTGTTCACTAGTTCAAAATAATAATTTGACTGAAAGTCATTGCTGCCTTAGAATGCAACAACTTTCTGTCAAATAAATATCAAAATTTTCAAAGTCATATATGTCAGCATATGTATTGTTATCTTAGATATTTAGCCAGCATAGGATAACATTTAATCTTGTAATTTAAAACCACAACTCTAATTCTCAGGATTGAAATGAAATTAATACCCTGTGAGGTAGTGAGCTGATGAAGTGTACCATATTCACATACTGATTCTAAAAGATTTATTTAATTAATTCATCATTAACCCTTTAACACTCATATCAGCCAAAAACGGCTTCTGCAGTAGTCGTGAGAAATGTCCATTTGCCGACTAAAAGAAGACGTTTTTTGAAAATTTACCACTGGAATGACTGGCTCGATAATGGAGCCAGTGATAAATTTTCAAAAATAGTCTTCTCTTGGTCTGCAAGTGGACATTTTCTTTGAGAAAATTTAAAGTGTCTTGAATAAATTTGAGGGTTAAAGGGTTAAAGCCAATTAATTCTAGCAATGAATTTAGTTGAGTATTGCGTTATTCACAAGTTTTGTTGGATAGCATGTAGCATGGTGACGGACATTTTGAAAATGGTTTTGCTGATGATGTCTGTTACTGTCAAGTGCAGCAACAGTTTTCAGCATGACTATTCAACCCTTGTCACACCAATGTCTAGAGATAAATTGTTACAAAGCCATTATTAGAAAGGCTGGTGTACAGTTTGTAAACACCATTGCTGAAGACCATTGCTGTCATAGACAGTGCTGTTGCTGTTATACAATGACAGCAACATCTTACACAACAACTGTTAAGCAACAGCTTAGCGCATTATTTCCAGTTAAATGCGTTAATAAGATTCGCTTCTTATCAATTTATTATTATTAGCTCACCTGGCTATCAATATCAGAGGACACAATATCTTACCTATTTTGCTAGGTTAGGAAAACGGTTAACCCTTTAGCCATCATATCAGCCAAAAACGGCTTCGGCCGTGGTCTTGAGAAATGTCCATTTGCAGACCAAATGAAGACTATTTTTGAAAATTTTACCATTGGAATGACGGACTCTTTTTAACGAGCCAGTCATTCCAGTGGAAAATTTTCAAAAATAGTCTTGGTCTGCAAATAAACATTTTCTATGAGAAAATTGAACTTTTCTTAAATTCAATGGTTAAATGGTTAATTAATGTGCAATTGGAGTTTTATTTCCACCATCCATTGACATATGACAGCTTTTATTACCATAATAGATAAAAACTAAATTAACAGGTTAACCTTTTCCCTGCAACTGCTGCCTAAATATTTAAGATATGTATTGTGTACTCTGATACCTATACTGTTAAAATATTTTGAAATGTATTTGATTCATTGAAAGTTGCTGCTGCCTAAGTCAGCTATGACTCAGTCAAATTATTTTTTAAATAAACTGCAGCATCGCGAACTTGGCCATTCAGCAAGATGTACACGTGTTAAAAGGATGGTTTGGAATATACTCAGTTGAACCTGCTATAAAGACCATCTGTATTAACCCTTCTTAAAGAAAGCCAATGTTGCCTAAGGCACAACGGCTTCGCGTCAAATTAATTTCAAAATATTCAACAAAATAAGTTTTATATCATAAAGAATATACTTTTTCCGGGATTTATGGGTGAAAGGGTTAAGAGACCTTAAAGCCTTAAAGACTATTTTCTTCATTTGCTAAATGCAATTAAGCAATGTATTTGAAACTGTATTAGCCCTTTAATGGTCAAACCAGCGAAAACCTGCCTCTGCAGTGGCCTTGAGGAATGTCGATTTGCAGGCCAGCATGAGTATTTTTGAAAATTTACCACTGGAATGACTGGCTCGATAATCGAGCCAGTCATTCCAGTGATACATTTTCAAAATGCTCCATATCTTGGCCTGCAAATAGACATAACCTGAGTTTTGTTTTACTGAAAAATCATGACCATTAAAGGGTTAGGAAACCAGTTACCATAAGAGGCTGTCTTCTGATTCTCACTTGAGTGGTGTCTTAATACAAGTTAGATTGCATGTCATCAATTTCTGTTGTTAGTACTGATGTCTTCTATTTTTGCTTAAATATTGTTCAAAAGCACCTTTGCAAAATCAACCATTTGACTGAAAGTCATTGGAAGTGGCACTGATTGATGTAAAACTCCATAAAGATTAGTTGAGTTGTTTATGTTCCAGGTGAGCGACACAGGCCCGTTGGGCCTCTTGTTTTATGTTTGAAGTTGAGCTTCATAGTTCATTTGAAAGTCGTTAAGTCGAGCTTCATGGTTGAAATGCAACCACATTTCAGGTTATTTTATTCCAACCGAGTCCGTCAAACTTGTCAATTTGTAGAAATAAATAAAATTCCAGTTAGCATATTTCTTAAAGGAAAGGAAAAGGGAAATAACAAATGATGTTTATTGGTAATTTCATACAATATTAAATAAACTACCATTGGTAAAAAATGGAAATGAATCGGGATTATTTGAGAAAAAGCATTTACTAAATCTAGGAGCGCCTACAGTAACTTGGAGTCAATTACTGACTTCGCTGGTGCTTCGCACTCCACCGTATGTCAACTGTGTGCAGGTATACCACATAGGCCTACCTGAATACAACAAAAGCACACCTGACTATAGTTTTGTAAGCAATATGAATAGTATTCTCTATAGGGCTGATGTACCCTTCGAGCGATTAACTCACTACTGCTAATTCACTATTGATCTTTTTGGAAACGTTATATTTGAAATTCACTTTTTTCTGGTTGAAGCATTTCAAAATAAACTGCTGGTTTCCAAGGTTGCAATATGATGCCTACTAAATATTTTTGAAATTTGTGTGACTGAATCGTCTGAATGTAGACCCTGTCTCTGGAAACAACGGCTTTCAGTCAAATTGTTTTAAAACCAGACTATTTTATTTTAGGATCTAGTGGATAATCAGCTTAGCGTTAATATAACTGAGGTTATATGACCGGCTGTAGCGGGTATTATTTATTCGCTCAGCATACAGCAGAACGCATAGGTCCAGCTGCATCACTAATTGGTTCCTGCCAGAATGACATAAATGGTATTTAGCTGCTTTATAGCTCACCTAGGTGAACTTATACAATGGCGATTTGTCTGTCGTCTTGTCGACAATTGTGGCACGTTTTGCCATTTGTTGATAGATTAAAACCAAATTTGGCAAATATGTTCCTTTTGGCAATATCTATTTGGGCTATGAGGATAACGAAACCACGCCCAGAAATAGCAGAGTTATGGCCCTTGCTATATTTTCAAAGTATAGTAGTAGGGCCGGGATTAAAATGATACCACCTCCCTCTACTTGCAGTCAGTCGACGATCCGCGGCTCCCACGGGCCTCTCAATTCCTGAGGCATAGGAATTTGAGACGTGGAACACAAATACATACCTTACCTCATGTCTCTAAATGGGAAGGTCCGAACAGAAAAACAAACGAACAACAAAACACATCTCAGCTGGAGATGTGCCAGAGGTCACACTTGGAGTGCTAACCAGGTTCATGTCAGTCGTGGGACTTCGTGTCCAGAATGCTTATCAATGAGTGTTAAGAAAACCATTGATGATGCCAAACAGGTTGCAGTGAAACGTGGTGGTGTTTGCACCTCAGATACATATACGAACATCAAAATATATCTCAGCTGGAGATGTGCCAGAGGTCATACCTGGAGTGCTAGCCTGCATCATGTCAGTGGACTTGGTGTCCACATTGCCCATTCAAGAACGAAGCGGAGTGTCATACCATCCTTCAGTCATTGCTGGGTGCTGAGTTTCCTAAGTGTCGCCCTAACTCACTGTCTACAAGGCTTGGAACTTGATGGCTACTGTGAAGAGCTCGGGCTGGCCTTTGAATACCGCAGGCAGGCAACACTTTCAGGTGGCCACCTGCTGGAACCAAACCAACAACGATTTAAAAGACCAACAAGAGCATTACCGTCGGAAGGCGGACCTCTGTGGGGAAAACTGGATTATATTTTTTAATCGTGATCACTTACTGGGTTGCCAACAAACAGGCACTCATCGAACAACAGGTGCTGGATTTAGTCCCACATCAAACAAACAGGTACTCGCGACCGGTGTCACATCGGCATGAGGGGATTGTCCACAGCCCTTTCTAGCTGCCTTGGCAACGCTCACTTGGCAGAACGCTAAAGTGCCTGCCATCTGTACCATGGCAGACTCTGGCATGTTCACATGTGACACAAAGGATCTGGTGGTGTCTCGGCTGCAGACAACCACGTCCAGACCTTTATACACCATAGAAGTGGCAGGCAGACTCAATTTCCTCACGTGGGTGAAATCAGTCGTAGATGTTTTTCTGCAGATGGCCGGATTGTACTTGGCATCTAATATCATGGCTGTCTGCGAGGCAACCACCGCGGGTATGAGCAGTAGTATAACCAGCATCCTATATATTGGGGGTTAAACTAAGCACGGTGAACCCCTCGAGAAATATCTGTGCCAGATCGAGCCCTGTGCCAGCCTCAATGCCGATCTTCATCCCGTCAGGTGCAGGTCTTAGCTGCTTCACTTTACCACCAGCTAGAAGCCGCAGCTCTAGCATAATGGGCGTTGTCTGTGGACTTGTGAGCCCAACACGCTTGAGTTTTTACAGAGCCCTTCGACTTGGAGGCATGTAACACACCCTCTATCCGCATGAAGCCCTCCTGCATATTGATGACTTCCTCTGGTGCATCCAAAGGGGCTTTCCTCCAGTAACCCCAAGCCTATGACACACCGCAACTAATTTTGCACCACCCTGTCCTATATAGGTAAGGAAGGATGACCCACGGCTATAGAGCTTCCGGACCATGCCATCCTTTTTCACAATGGTGGGGAGTGGGGTGAGTTCAAGGTCAATTACTGCCGGGGGCCTACATAGCGGCAACCATGGTTCCCACTCACCAGGGCATAATTTATCTGGTATCGCATCTCAATTTGCTACACATATTTAGGCCACTGCTATACATTCTGCATCATGCATAGCTGTATCTATCATAATTATTATGTGATTGCAATTTG
Source organism: Chaetoderma sp. LZ-2023a (assembly GCA_034401795.1). NCBI lineage: Eukaryota > Metazoa > Mollusca > Caudofoveata > Chaetodermatida > Chaetodermatidae > Chaetoderma > Chaetoderma sp. LZ-2023a. The sequence goes on along the minus strand of CM067371.1, from coordinate 84,168,347 downwards.
GCATTGATTTTCATAAGTTCTATCATTAACCATTTCAGCGACTATTCCCTGAAAAAGTAAATTCTTTACAATGTGTAGCATATTCTGTTGAATGTTTTGAGGTTAATATGACTGGAAGCCATTGTTGCCGAAGGCAGCAATAGCTTCTGGTCAAATTAATTTCAAATTATTCAACAGCTTTTCCTGTTTGTTTGCTCCGAGATTGGGATACAGGGAATTTACCCGTGAAAGAGTTGCTATACATTTTTTGCAGACAACTATGCAATTTATTATTTGCATAGCAATTCATGCTATGTAAATATTAAATTCTAAATTATGCCCTGCTCACCTTCGCGGCCAGCTCAATACCACACTTCATATTTCCCAAACATGATCTGCAGACACTTTGCCACGGTCAACAGTATACCATTATGTGTCATGGGTGGGGCATTGCCCGTAGCCAGCAGGACCACTTGGAAGCTGAGGTCAGTAACCAGTGTGTCAACGTCTCACTGGTGCAATCGACAGCTCAATCCGGGGCTCGACAATGTATCGCTTCTTTGGGAAATCGTAGAAAAACACGATCTCACCATCCAGGTTGTGATCCAGACGCTCCTTGGAGACAACTTTTAGTTCAGTCAATAGTTCTACGCCATCTCCACCGATGGAATGGAGTGAGAACATCTTGGTGTCTGCTCCATGCTGTAGGATGAACGACTTGCCATCGCTTTCCTTAACCTTGGTAGCATCAACGTTGGACACATCCACGAGATCAGCGAGACCGGTCGAGTGAGCAATTATTGGCCTCCATTGTATACAGGTGTTTTTAATTGGAGCATATAGCCCTGCCGATTGTACGATTGCTACTCTAAAATGGGGAGAATGTCATCAGACTATCTCTAGTTGGTAGAAGTGAAGTAGCTCGGTATTCCACCACGTACGTACATGCCAATGTGTTACATCCACCACTGGGCAATACCTACCACAGCTCACTGACTGAAGTAGGGTTAGACATGATAGAATATCTGCCACGAGCCATCAGCTAACTGGAAAGCGATCAGCCCCAATATGTTCAACCACGTACTGCCCCTTCATGACCCCCACACAGATAAAGGCGCTAAATGAGTGCGGCCTCACAGATCAATAGTTCTACCGACCAGAAGGTGAAGCTCACCAGCTTAAAAACTTACGAACAGGTCACCTGAGAAGCAAGGAGACGAAGGGACTACAATACGGTTCAAGAATATGAGTCTCATCCAGCAGGAGGGGGGGGGGGGGGGCCACAGTAAGCCAAACTTGTATGATTACTTGGATGATGAGTGTGATGAGTCTGTAGAAGACATACAGTGGGAAGAGGAGAGGGTGCAGGAGTATAAATCCGAGAAAGCCAGCCGATGGTGGGCGTACTACCAGAGGGACAAGTTGAAGTTCCAGATGTCATGGCTGCGCAAGCTTCTGGCCCCTGACATTATGCTGGATGATGAGTATTTGAGAGAGGTGTGTCGCCACACAAAAAAACTGGTAGTTTGCCAGACTCTCCAAGATAAATCCCACGATGACTCAGGCAGATCGTACAGGTATCGGGACCAGTTTAAGACCCATGTATACCATGACGAAGTCAGAGTGGCGAAAACAACCTGAACTATGTCCCGCCCTGGCAGCTGAGGAGGGTGGCACAGTCCACGGATGGCAACTCCAGCAGATCGACACTGTCAGACAGAATCTCATCCACGAGGCAGAAAAGTACAGCAGAACGCACCGCCTGGATCACCCCTCAATTCTGAACCAAGACTTCTACAGCTACACAATCCAAGGCTCCTCGTTGCAATGTCAGCTCTAGGCGCTTGTTAGCCGTGACCTGGACCTGCTGGTGCTCTCTCTTTACATGTATGATTCGCTGTCTGGAGGCCGAATGTTTTAGTTCCTGGTCATTCTCATCATGCCAAACCGGAAGTCGTGGAGAGGTCATCGTTACATCAGTAAGATGTTCAGTGTACACCCGGAAGAACAGCTTGTCCTGCATCAAGGCCAGGTTGACGTGTGTGTTCTCGAGGATGGAGAAGAATGGCACTGCAACAGGCATTTCTATGTTTCATTGTAGGCTGACTTCTGTGAAGATCTCATTACATCTGATGGCATAGTACCCATTCCCCATTGTGTAGAAGTACTCATCGTTCACATAAGTGGTGTGGTAGCTGTACATCCTTCTCTGCGGCGCTCTCGAGCTTGAATTTGAGTGTCATGCTCCTAATCTCATGGATCTCTCCAGAGATAGTGAAGTCGATGTACTTCCCCGCCGGGGATAAAGGGTTCGCATCATGGATACTAGGTCGATTGACTGTCAGGCAGTCCTCCTGGTGATCAGTGTGGTATGAGGTCACAGGTTCAACCGCTCCATATGGATGCTGCACGTACTGCTGCATGTTTAAGGTGTAGGTATACACAGGTTTTAAATGCAGACGTATAAAGTGCAACTTCACGAGCTCGTCTTTGGTCGGCAGCAGAAACCGGTACAGCCTTCGAAGAAGGCTATCCTTCTGCCAATTGACAGGTTCCGAGGTCTGCTTCGTGATAAATGTATCAACTTTATCCATGAGCGAGCCCAGGTCACACCTATGTCTGATGTGGAGATACTAGCTTCCATAGAACAGGTTACACTGGCTTGTAGTGGAAAGGAACTCCTGACTCGGCTACTCCTTAAGAAGTTTGACAGTGCCTAGGGCAGGGCACTCCATCTACCATTCAATCGGACTAAGAGTCCTGCTATTCTAGCTCTCCAGAAGGCTAGGTTTGCTCCCAAATATCTACTAACCATAGGGAGGTGGGTCAGTGTCTTCAACCTCCACACAGATGATGAGCGCCACATGTTGAATTCTTTCAGGCTGGAGCCGCAGATTACTTCCAAGAGGAGATCATGGGCGCAGTAACTGAGAACCACGAGACTGATCGTGCCACTGGTACTCAGGAAGGACAGGCCGAGGGTCACAAGGAAGCCATTAATTGACCACATCTTCAATGAAAGGGCTAGGAAGAGGATGCAGAGAGACGAGGCAGCATTTAGAATATTCCCCAAGAGCTACCAGGACTACCTCAACAAACCTACTTGCAAGCCAGGTGCCAGTAAATCGTGGCTGAGATGATCTTTCGTGAGAAGTTCGAGAAGAAGAGGGTCATGCAGTCAGACCCTCAGTGGGTGAAGTTTCAAGCTGACGAAGTTCATCAACCTTCTGACGAAGTTCCTCAAGCTTCTGAAGAAGTTGCTCAAGCGTCTCATGAAGTTCCTCGACCCTGAAAAAACGTCGGCTCCGCCACTACTACTGTTGCTTCTGATGAAGTTCCTCATTGATTAATGGTACTTTTCCTGTTGGTCAATCACATCAATAGTCTTGCTTTTCCCCATCCAAACGTTTAACTGTGACCTTGTGCACCCTTGGTAAAGATCAGTGTTGTGACACTAACTATTGATCAATAGTGTCAGTGCTGCTGCCCCATTGATCAATGGTATGTTTCCTGTTGGTGATTAATATCAATGACACCAAAATATTCTTGCATTTCTTCATCCCAATTATTTACTGTGACCATTGTCCCGTTGGTAAGTGTCATCTGCTGTTTCAATAATGTCATGGATGGCTGCCCCATTAGACAGTGACACTTCCCATTGGTCAATAGTGTCAAGGACACAAATATTTTTGTATTACCGGCTTAAGTATTTATCTGTGACCATTGCCCCATTTGTAAATGGTATCTGTTTGTACACTGTAACTATTTGATAATAGTGTCAGGGCTGGCTGACCCATTGATCAATGGTACTTTTCCTGTTGATCAATAATGTCAAGGATGCCAACATTCTTGTATTTCCTTATCCAGATTCTTTACTGTGATGATTGTTCATTAGTAAATGACATATGTTAGCACACTTGAACAATTTGAGAGTAAGGTCAGGAATGGCTGCCCCATTGCAATTGATCAGTTATACTTTTTCTGTTGGTCAATAATGTCAAGGATGCCAATATTTTTGCATTTCCTCTCCAAGTCTGCTTGTGACTATTGCCCCATTTGTAAATGGCATTTGTTATGTGTGCCCCATGAGCCAATGGAGCTTTCTCTAGTGGTCAGTAGTGTCAGGCATTAATTAATGTAAACATGTTTACAGTTCCTTACCAGCTAGGTGAGCACTATGGCCCTTGGGCCGTTTATTTCGAATTATTCTAATTTATTTGTGTCTCACTGGTGGCTATAGGTTGATTATTATATAAAGCTGTCATTGAAGAGCATATGTTAGTTCCCTGATCCTTTCCTTTAAATGATGTGCACATACAATTTCAGATATTAAAAATATATTAATATCCAAATTAGCAATTTTCTCATTTAAGGAAAATGTATTTTAACATCATCTGTCAAAATTGGGAAGATAACGGTGAACGGGTGTGCTAGAGATAATATTCCTTTAGGGTGATACCGGCAATAAGCGAATTGTTAATTGTATTGTAATGGTGAATGACAGATATCTCAAGGGTTACAGAGATTGAATCATGATTTGTGTGCCTTTATATATACATATACCCACTTGCCTATTGTCAAGATATTTATAGACCATGTTGTACACAATATTCCAGACTGTTCTAACATCTCTGAGCAGTACACAGCTGAAATGACATGACATGTTACGCAATGACCAGCATCTTTACAATCTACATATAGGAAGCACTGCATGTGGCATGTGGGTATATGTATATATAAAGGCACACAAATCATGATTCAATCTCTGTAACCCTTGAGATATCTGTCATGTGCTGGTTCCCAATGCATGTGCTTTCAAAATTTGTTCTGCTAGTGTACATAATGGATTTGTGGCTTCGTTCCTGATCTACATGTACGTGTGCAATAAACACGTGAAAATGTACCCGTTTACCTACATGTATTCTTGTGTTATTGACCCTTTCTGCGCTTTCAATCATGAAGTTCCAGCATCTCAATTTCAAGACAACATGATTTGATGTTTAATAAATAATTTGAATGGAATCGGTTGATGCCTTGGCCCAGTTGTCATAGAAAAGGTCTATTTGTACAACTAAAGAGAGTTTTGACAAATTTATATCTGAAATATCTGGCTCGAAGACTAACCTCGTCATTCCAATGATAAATGTTAAAATATAACGATATATAACGATGATACAAAATCCAAGATGGCTGCCAGCCACTGGTGGCCATCTTGAAAATTGGTTTCCGGGCGATAACTCCATTACCTTTTATCAGACTGCTTTAAACCTTCATAGGGTGGTTGGACTAGGTCTGGAGAAAAAACCTATCGAAATCGATGATGATCCTAAATCCAACATGATCACCAGTCACCGGCGGCAGCCATGTTAAAAATTGGTTTCTGCACGATAACTCCATTTCTGTATAGCGGATTGCTTTGAAACTTATAGGATGGCAGGAATAAGGCTGCGAAAGAAATTTATCGAAATCGATGATGAGCTTTGTGAATCTCGACCAGTAAAGGGTTAAGATGCTGCCTAAGGCAACAACAGCTTCCGGTCAAAGTGTTTTCAAGCTAGTCAATATAACGCTATATTTGCATCCAAATTACCATGGGTTTCCTCAGGGTACACATGTACCAAAGTATATAAATACTTTCTCTTATTTTATTTCAGAATCTGGCGCCATGGTCACTAGCCAGTCAGAGAAAAAAGTTGATATAAAAACTATGAAAGATGAGGATGGCAACTATCCCATTTGGATGAACCAGCGTGAGATACGCCGGCGGCAAGGGAAACGCAAGAAAAAATCTACTTGGTGAAACGCTGTTTTTTAAAAATGTTAACCAATTTATCTCTTGTATCCAGATCATAATGGCTAGTGGAGGTAGAGACTATGGCAGTACATTCAGGTGTGTCTGTGCCCCAGCAACGATAGCGTATGGTGCTGACTTATTGTTTAATCAATCACCTGTTTCTCTGAGCCGTGTCTTAAAACTAATGTGACGCTACTTGGCTACAATAAATTTGTTATAAATTTTAAAAAAGCATATGGTTCTACATTTGTACAAGTTGCATTAAGGCACCTACACAAGTTTCCTGTGATTTTTAATGGAGGGATCAAGATTATCCATCAATCATATGACGTCATAATCAACTACGTAACGTGTGGGCTATCATCATAATCAATTGCGCCATGAATGACTCAATTTAGTCTGTTTTAAATGCTAAACAGTCTGTCAGGTTATACAAATTGTAAGTCTACGATTTAATAATCATACTGCTGAATATTTTGAAACTAATCTGACTGGGGTGCTTTTTCTACCTGTAGCAGCAACAGCAGGGATAGCTAAAACCAGATTGCTCCATTGTAATGCACTAATGGCTAAATATGGTTAAGAATTTCAAAATATGTTCTTATTAAATGTTCATTTGCAGACCAGAGATAGTTTATTATTGAGCCATTCATTCCATCAATAAATTTGCAAAAATTGTCTTATAACCTAGTGCAAATCTACATTCCTCCTTCGCCATGAAATGGTTAATACATGTATCAGTTCGACAATGGTCATCAGATTGCTAACTTTTGAACAATGCAGTAGAATGAATCTACTCTATCTAGAATAGATATATACACAGTGTTTGCTGTATGGGATTTGTTAACAAAATTTTATTCTTATGAAAACCACATTTCAAGAACAAATGAAAAAATCTGACATTGAATATTTTAAAAATAATCACACTAAGAGTTGTTGCTCTCGGTGGCAAAAAACTATTTTGTGTTCAAGTGTTTTTATTCTCGGTGTTAGTCACAGCATATACCAATAGTTTTGAAATGGGTTCAGATTGTCCAATAAACTAGATTGAGCGGTGTCGATGACAGGTCATTGCAAATCCCCACATTCACCGCTTTGAACTTTACGCATGCACCCCCCCCCCCCCCCCCCCCCCCCGGCGGAGCCAAATCTAAATGTCATTTTGTACTCCACAATCGTATGGGTAACTCGCATACCAAATTTGGTTGAATTTCATCCAATATTGACAGAGGAGTTGCATTACAATCAATTTCATGACCTTTTGACCCTCATCCCACACCCACTGGGGGTGGGGCCAAATGTAAATGTGCTCATCCACTCCACATTGATATGGGTAACTCACATAGCAAATTTGGTTGAATTTCGTCCAATGGTTTCGGAGGAGATGCGTTACAATCAATTTCCGCAGGTTAAAATTAGGAGTAACTCGGATATCAAATTCGGTTGAGTTCCGTCTAACGATTTAAAAAAAGTTGCATTACAATCAATTTCATGACCTTTTGACCCCAAATGTAAATGTGCTCATCCACTCCACATTGATATGGGTAACTGACATACTACATTTGGTTGAATTCCGTCCATCAGTGTCGAAGGAGTTGCATTACAATCAATTTTACCTTTTGATCCCAACCCCTCACCCATCCATGGCAGTTGGGCCAAATGTAAATGTGCTCATGTACTCCACATTGATATGGGTAATCCAGAGACCAAATTTGGTTGAATTCTGTCCAATGGTTTCGGAGGAGATGCATTACAATCAATTTCTGCAGGTTAAATTTTATCTTTTGACCCCCCTCCCCAACCCTCATGTGGCAGAGTCAAATCTAAATATCGTCTTGCAAAGTGGAATCATACAGGTAACCCACATACCAAATTTGATTTAATTCTACCGAATGGTTTGGGAGGAGATAGCATGACAGACGGACTGACAGACGAATGGAGGCAAGTTTTTTTTAAATGTGGGGATAATAAGTGAGTTATAAAACTATTGGAACATTCTAGTTCTTGATATTGGGCAAGAAAATCTAAATTTATTCTCAATGAACATTCATCTACAGGCCAAAAGGATATTTTTGACAATTTACTACTGACATTACTGGCTTTTTATATCCAGCCAAAAATTGAACAGAATGGATGAATCCAGTTTTAGCTATGTCCCGCCCATCTCTAGCTAAGCGCCCGTGTTGGATCGATCAATCCATGCACTCCCTGAATCTCAATTTCCCGAGAACTATACAAGTAAGCTGTTGAATATTTTGAAACTAATTTGACTGTTTGTTTTGGCAAGGGTAATAACAGTTGATGGAGTTGATGATTTGACTATGTAGAACTTAAAGCAGTCGAATTAGTTTCAAAATATTCAACAACATGGAGTAAATCACGTCATTCATGACAATTGATTATGATGTCAGCCTACATGTGATATACATTGTAGTTTATTATGACATCGTATGATTGATCGATAAACTTGATTCCTCTCTTAGTTTGATCTCTTACTGATTGCATTTTCCTTGACTCATCATCAAGGCAGTATATATTATGTACTGTTTGCGGAGTTCTTGTCATATTGTATTTTTTCAGATGATTTTGATTTTTCGGATCACAAAGTTGTGGCGTCCTCATGTCCCAACATGACATAGTTATTACCCCTCCTAATGTATACATGTATGCAGTCACATCCTTTCTTGTGTTAGTTAACATTTGAGGTAAATCATACCCATAGCTTAAGCGATATACCATGGTTCCAGAATTTGATCTGTTCTAGATCCTTCTTATCCGGATCATAGTCAAAGCCTGGAAATCCTCTTTCACATTAAGATCCTTGTGTAAGGTTAAAACTAATGAAATCGGATCAGTAGGGCCACGTTAGCTTATGCCATGGCGGCTGGCCATCATCTGTCCGTCTATCAAATTGCTTCTTCTCCTTAACGGTTTGACCGATTTCAACCAAATTTGGCTGGAAGGATCCTATCCAGACCCTCCAGAACTTCTATTCAGAATTTTGAATGGTCTATTTTTTGGGTGAAAATCTTAAGATTTTTTTGTTGAAATTTACCCGAAATTGGCAAAAAGGCTACTACTCCTTAGCTTCTTGACAGATTTCAACTAAATTTGCGTGGAATGATCCTATTTTGGTAGGCTCTAGAACATGTATTCAGAATTTTGATTAGTCAATTATTTGGGGGTGAAAATTATAGATTTTGTACAAAATTTACTGGAAAGTGTTCAATTTCTTTGGTGGCCATCTTGGATTATTTTTAAACTGAATTATGCGTATTTAAATACAAATTCTTCAAATCCTAATGGTCCAGATGAGCGTCACACAGGCCCTTGGGCCTCTTGTTAAGGAAAGCCATCCATGGTGGATACACAGTCTAACTCAAATGCACGTGCATGAACACGCATGCACAAGCGAATGCAATACCCTCTTCTAACATTATAAGGATAATAACAGTTGATTGAGCAGATGATTTGACTATGTAGAACTTAACCCGTTAATCATCAAGTTGGACAAAGTGACATTTGCCGTGGTCTTGAGGTGTGTCCATTTGTAGAACAAGATAAGAATATATTTGAAAATTTATCAGCCAGTCATTCCAATGGTAAACTTTCAAAGTTGCTCTTCTCTTAGCCTGCAAATGAACACAGGCTAAGCAAAAACTCGAATTTTCTTTATCATTGCAACTTGGTCAAAAAGTATCTCTGCAGTGGTGGTGAGGAATGGCCATTTGCAGGTCGAACAAGAGGGCTGGTGTTGTAAATTTCATTGGTAACTTTAGAAGTCATTTTCTTGGTCTGCACAAATTATAATTTTCTTGAAAAATCTTGAACATTAAACAGTTAATTAATTTAGCATTTTGAGCTCATTGAGGCGCTATTGGCACAAGAGGGGTTAAAGCTATCATGGCACAAATGTAGGTATACTGTAACTTATAGGCCCATATACAATTTTGTTATCAGATTTGGAAATTAAATACCTTCTAAGACAACTAATTAGTCCAACTATTTAGAGGGTGGCGCGTGCGTGCGTGCGTGCGTGTGCGTGCGGTCTGTGTTTATAAAGAAAACAAAGCTTATGCAATATATCTATCTACATGTATATATGCTAGTTGTACTGTATAACAAACCAGTAAGGTGGTGAAATGCACAATTAGCTTTTATTAAATATAAATTGCAAATACATCCCAGATCAATTTCTAGCTTAGAAGTTCCATCTACTTTGAATCAATTGTTAATTAAATAGGAGAAATCTGACATGTATGATTTCATATCCTCGCCATCACGTTTTTGTCACATTGTAAACAATTTTCAGATTTTCTGAATTTTTTGGATATATTTTTATCAGGCCTAAAGTTGTGGAATCCCAGTGTATGATCACACCCTTTCTGTGATAATATGTCAGCCAAATCGAACCAGTAGTTTCCGAGGTATCCATAGAACCAGAATTTGATCCATTTCCGGTCTGAGTTCTTTTATCCGGATTACGGCCAAAATCTTGAAATCTTGCACGGCAAATTCATTCGTTGCGTTACAATTTGAGCCAAATCGGATCAGTAGCTTTTGAGATACATTTCCGTCTTCCCCCTTACGGGTAACAAGAAAAGTTGACATTAAGAGCTATTCTCATTAACACAATCTGTCTGTAATAAATCGGGAATTGATATTGCAGTTACGTATTATTTCAAATTTCTCTACAGAAGCATAAAAATTACATTGATTGACAATGTCATGGTATAAGGAAATAGATCCAATTCAGAGAGCTATTCTGACTTCCTTTTTGACATACAGTACCGCTCAGACATGACTTACGTCACATGTATTATGTTTCCAAAACAAAATAAAACAGCAATGGCTTCCAAGCAAATTAAGTCCAAAATATTCTTGAATCATGCATTTCATACATCGTGTTCAAAATTGTACTGGCTTACGGGCTTCTGTTTTTGTTTTGGAAACATGTTAAGTTATTTTTAGCTGTAATGTACGTCATTCGATTGTGACATCAACTAACAAGTAACATATTTTCATTGACGTCGATACTTTCAGGGTGACAGTTCAGATCTGTGTATAATTGACCTATTTGTCAGTTAATGATACTTGACATTGAATAAAGCAAAGTAGTGTAGGTAAAACATATCCACACATATTACAAATATGCCAAAATAAATTATGGTATTTTTTAAATATGTACAGTATAATGCTGTTTATGTCATTATCTTAGTGTGTTTGCATGTTTAGGACATGCAGAAGGTATGATGGAGTAATCTGGTAAGTCAATATACACACGTTTTGCAAAACCTAATCAATATTTAGTTACACTGGCTACATGCCGTCGTACATGTAGCCATAATGTTTGGTAATAATAATAACAACAACAGGTCTTACCACTAACCCTCGAATTTGTTCAAGAATATTTAAATTTTATCATAAAAAAATGTCCATTTGCAAACCAAGAGAAGAATATTTTTGAAAATTTACCACTGGAATGACTGGCATGGTTATCGAGCCAGTCATTCCATTGGTAAATTCTCAATAATAGTCCTCTTAGGCTGCAAATGGACATTTTTTAGAACCACTGCAGAAGGTGTTTTTGGCTGATATGGGTGTTAAAGGTTTTAATGTACTGTATCTTTTAGGCCTGACTTAATGTTAACCAGCCATCACACACACATATATAGCAGTGCTTCATCAGGACCTGAGAAAGGGCATTTACATATGAATGACTGGTAAAAGTAATAAGGTTTGTCCTCAAAAGATATTTATTCTGTAGTCAATGGCCATTTGTAGGTCAAGAGTAGAATAGTCTCCAAAATTTATCACGGAAATGACTCATTCCAGCGGTAAATTTTCAACTATGGTCAACCCTTGACCTACAAATGGACATTGCCCAAGACTACTACAGAGGGCGCTTTTGTCCATCTTGGTCATTAACCCTTTAAATAGCACTCATCAGCCAAAAACAGCTTGTGCTGTGGTCTTCAGAAATGTCCATTTTTATTGACTGGATGAACCTAAGGTTCAATCTGATTTTGTGTGGTCAGCTTTCATGCACAGTTGCTATGCCCCACCGAATGATGGATAGTTAACTATAGTTCGTTGGTACCTGATTCCCCATTGAATTACTATTGCAGAAAATTTGGAGCCGGGTACCAGTCTCCATTAACCCTTTCTGTCGTCTGTTTTGATGGCCTACGAAAATGGCTTATTTTTGTCTGCTAAGACATCAAAAAGCATCCATATGACATAAAGTAGGAAGGAATAGGGGCTGGGGAACATTGACATAGAATGGGAACGCATAATTTCATCAAGCCTAAACTATTTAGTGATATATTTACCATTTTATATGCATTTATTCGTGCAAAGCGATCAGTGTCTGCCATTTTGAAATTTACGCCAATTTCGCACTCAGCATCTGAACCGAGCCCGGGTGCTCGGTCGACTATAGTTGCCTAGCTAGTTAACTATTTCAAGTTCGACGGGGAATCTAGTTAGCTATAGCTAACTATGGTTGGGAGTCGAACTTCACCCAGGTTACGGGGCCAAAGCTAAGAAAGAATGGTATTGGCCAAGTATTGACCCAGTAGGATGGTGTATGGTGTTGCAGGCTATTGCAACATAGCTCCCAGCAACATCTTTTTCCAAAATGGATCTAGTATTATTGACTGGAATTCTTAGTTAACTGTCTTGATGCTGCATGTCACCAGACAAGAATTTCAATGAGAAAAAGCTATTAACTTACTGAATATGTTGAAAACAATTTGACAAAGCTACCAACAACTTTCAGACAGATGTTTTCAAATATTTAGCATGTAGCATAGATATAATCCTTGAAACTCGGTAATCAGATGATTAATCTTTAACCCATGCATAGCAAAGCCGGCCTCTGCTGTGGTTTTGAGGAATATCCATGTGCAGGCTAAGACAATACTATTTTTGAAAATTTATGACTGGCTGGATAATCGAGCCACGAGCCAGTTATTCCAGCGTTAGATTTTCAAAAAGACACTTCTCTTGTCATTTATTATTTTGACCTTCTTTACCAAACTTAGCCATTTAATGGTTAAGTGGTGAAGAAAATCTCAATCTTTACTTCCTGAATGCACATCAGCACGCCAAGATGCAATTCTTGACAATTTACCACCGGAACGACTGGCTCAGTTATCAAGCCTGTCATTTTCGTGGTAAATTGTCAACAATAGCAATATCTAATGGTCAGCAAATGGACATTCCTCAAGACTAATACAGAAGTAATTAACCATTATTAAAGGTATTAACACTAAATGCTTGAAAATAAAATTGTTAAAATTGAATACTTTTATAAGCTTAAATTATGCGCCTATGTGTAATGAAACGAAATAAATCTTAACATATGACGATTTCATTCCATATAAATTGATATAATTTTTTAAGTTGCGAAATTGAAATAGAAGCACGGGCCTCTATTTCAATTTCGCAAGCCTCTAAAAGTGTATAATTTAAACAATTTTATTTTCAGAAATTTTACTGTGAATATTCATCTTTAAACATTAACGCTCAAGCCAGCCAAAAAACGGCTGCTGTAGTTGTCTAGAGAAATGTCCATTTAGACCATGGGATAACTATTTTTGAAAATTTACCACAGGAATGACTGGCTCGATAACCGAGCCAATCATACCAGTGTATATTTGAGAAAAAAAATCTCTAGATCTGCAAATGGACATTTTCTATGCGAAAATTTAAATTTTCTTGAACAAATTTAAGGTTTAAAAGGTTAAGACAATATTTGTTGTGCAATAGTATTTTGTGCTTTGTTTTTCACTAGGTAGACCTCACGCACGCGCACACTTAGACACAAATTTGTATGTTTACAGTATTCTGCGGCAGTTTTAGTAGAATCATGCTACAGCTGCAATCAGTCCTTCGCATTTGACCATTGTGTATTGTCCTCAGCCAAATCTTTACCCGCCTGAGGTCCATTCTTGATCTGAGTGTACCGAGTCCTGCTTTCTTGGTCACCTCGCAGCATGCTTAACCATTACCACTCTGGTGTCAAAATTTTAAATTTTCAAATTAAATTAAAAGATGAATTGGTGGTGTTAATTTTTCACCAAATTTGGTGAAAAATGTACACCAGTTTCTTTGCTACTGGCAGAGTAAAAGATAGAATATTGACATCGGAGTGGTAATGGTTAACATATTTATGCGATGACAACCCACTAATACTAGCCCAGATATTGAAAATGTATGGCTGTAAGATACCATTTGTGAGCTATTAATTATGTCTGTTTGTCTGACTTAGAGATTGATATTGTTGTTTCTGTCTTTGTGGCATCGTTGTCGTCGCCGAGCTCGGCAATCTGATGTTCCTGTGCTTCCTTCATCTCATCCACAGCATCATTGTTTCTGGGCACACCTTGAATCAACTCTTCGTTTATTGTGTTTTCTGAATTTGTATCTGTAAAGATTTGATTCTGACTGAGATTATCTAGCATTTCATTGGTATCAGTTACTATAACAACTGGAATGTCTATGATGTCAGGCGCTACTTCGGCAGCTGTTACTGTTTCATAAGACGGTGGTGGTGGGGGTTCTAAGCTTTGCTCATTTGCTACCGTGGGACAGGCAGGTCTGTGCAGCGATATCGTGCTTGACATGACATCTTCATACGACGGTGGGGCATAAAGTGTGGATTGTGTGTCTTGAAAGCGGCTCACATTTGTTCTTCGAGCACGATTGTTGGAATTACACAGGCGAGTATTGGAATTTGAGAGAAGTGTACTTCGATTTAGAAATCTGAAAACGGAATGGAATTGGATTAGATAATAATAATAATAATAATAATAATAATAATAATTGCATATTGTGACTCATAATCTATCATTCCATTGAGTTTTACAAAACTCTGCTGTAAAAGGTAAGCTATATTTCACCTGTTGAATGATTGGCTCAATGTTGATTCTTTCAGATAGCACATTGTGCTATTCTATCCGTACTAAAATTTCTGAGCCATGGAAAGTATGTTACTGAAGGGGAATGTTTAGCCATATTTAAGTATGCTGACTAAATGGTAATTGGTCCCTTTTCGACATAAGGATACTATGTTTAAGATGTTGAGCTGCTTCCACTAAATCTGGTTAGTCTACTAATAATTGCATTATAAAGTTTACGTTTGATGTCTGTGGCGACCGTGCATTGTCAAATTAGTTTCAAAATATTCAACAGAGTACCTGTGTACTCGGGGTTGGATCGATCCCAACGCGGAGCCTAACTAGCGATGGATGGGGCATAGCTAAAAGTGGATTCGTCCATTGCAGTCATGAGATCTAAATTGGTGTGTCAGTTGGTAAAATCTTTGACAGAGCCACATACTGTAGGTCACCGCTAAAGTGCAACTATTTATGTATTTGTTCTGTTAAGCTAATCTTTAAATATTTCCCATCAGTGTATGATTACTGTATTCTGCGGCTGTAGTAGTAGAAACATCCTACAGCTGCAGTCAGTCGTTCTTCGCTTGTGCCCACTGTGTCTTGTCCTCAACCGAAATCCTTAACTTCCTCAGGTCCATTCTTGACTTGAGTGTACCGAGTCCTGCTTACTTGAGGTCACCTCGTAGCACGTTTAGCAGATTTTTGCAATGGCGTCCTCTCCTGGCGTTGTATTTGCTGGCTCCGAGTAGGGCGAATTCCAAGGCGCTCTGTGCTGGTGTGTCTTTTGGCATCCTTATCACATGGCCAAACATGGACCAGCTTTGCTGGGCGACTTTTACAGACAGTGGTGTCGTATTACACATCTTGTATAGTGCATCATTGGAAATTATGTTGCCTGGCCATCGGTGTCCAGTGATGGTGCGTAGGTGTTTGCAGTGGCAAGCATCACGTTTGTCTAGAGCTGCCTTTGGGGCTGGCCAGCTGTTACAGTTATAAAGCATCAAGAATACGCAGCTTGCATTGTATAAGCGTAGTCTTTTGTATCAAGGGCATCTTTGATCTACGAATCCATAGCTTCCAGAAGGACTGGCAAGCTATGTTCCCCATGACGCAGCGTTCAGCAATATCAGCAACCACAGTGCTGCAACCCATTACTGGCATTGTTTATATTAGGGAAAGCATTAAAGTAACTCGTTAATTATCACTAACATTTAGTTTCCCAGATACTATTTAGTAATTAATCTCTACACGTATTACCTGCGTCTCTTAAGGCATGCTACCAGGACAATAGTAACTAACACCAAGATAAACGTTAGAGCTCCAATTACCGCTACCGCTAGCACCATGGTCCTTGAATCTGTCAATGTAACGAGTATAGTATGTTATCCATTTGATGGTCAACGTGGCCCAGAAAATCAAAATATTTTCTTATACAATGTCCGTTTGCAGGCCAGGAGAAGTATATATTTGAGAACTTATAACTGGAATAACTGATAGCCAGTCATTCCAGATGGAAATTTTCAAAATGGTCTTCTCTTGGCCTGCAAATGGACATTCCTGTTTGTTCAAGTGAAGTTGGTACGTAATAAACATGGCTCCGCCGTGGACTAAACAAAATATAGCATTTGGTAACAATATTGGATTTTTTTATTTGAATGACATTGATGACGATAATTGCTTTATATATGTTTATGGGTATGTAAAATTGTACAGTTTCGAAATTGTTGGATGCATCATTTGGTGCCGATCTTGGATGTTTACCCCGCCAAAACGCATATAGGAAAGAAATGAGACATCTTAATGGCTTCTCAAGAACCACCGGGTGGATTTCAACAACTTTTGGCAGAAAGCATCATTAGGACAAAGGCGCAAAATAGTAAAAAGCAACCTGATTGGTCAATTTGGCCAGCAGCCATCTCGAATTTTTTTCCTGTCAATACTCCTATTGGAAAGGAATAGGAAGCCTCAAGCGTCGCAGCTAATTTCAACCAAATTTGTCAGAAAGCAATTCCTTTGCCTATAGAAATGTATGATTGTTCAAATGAAGCCGATTGCATTATATATGTTTATCGCTATGGCGATGTCAAATTTTACACTTGCTTTTGTCTGATAAATTTGATCGCCGATCATCGTGAATCATTGTCCGGTCAAACTCCATATGGGAAAATAATGTGCAGCTTCAAATAACTTATTCTCAAGAAGCCACATGGCTGATTTGAAGTAGATGTTGCAGGACGTATCCTTAGGGCAGATGTTCAAAATTGTTCAAAGAAAGCTGATTGGTCGATTTGGGTGACAGCCATTTTGGATTTTCTGATGCTTTTAGAAATTCATTTAAACTTCCGAAACCACGTGGCCGATTGATTGATTTGAAACTCCAAAAAACTTCATCGAGAATAAGACCTGAGCCAGGTTTGTTCCACAAAACCTGATTGGTCAATCTGTCTGGCAACCATCTTGGATTTTTTTAAATATCCAGAAAATCTTAAATGACCTCTTTATATATATATATATATATATATATATATATATATATATATATATATATATATATATATATATATATATATATATATATATATATATATATATATATATATATATATATATATATATATATATATATATATATATATATATATGCGTGCGTGCTAAAATGGATTCCAAATGAACTGTAACCTGAACTGCATTAATTACCTCCCGGGGTTGAGCCACTGTTTGACAGTGGATACGTCTCGCATCGAAATTCATCCGTCAGATCATGACGACCACAGTTATCGTGAGTATCACATTTCAGGGACACGTCTATACATACATTGATGACACTGCATTTTATTTCATCGAGTAGACACTTGTACTGGACGACGTCTGAAATAGATATAGCAATTAATCTTTAGACGTAATGTTTATTAATAACCCTCGGCCAGCAAAGGAGTGGTTGTTATTGCATTCGCGTCTGTCTGTCTCACTGTCTAGGATATGTATGTATGTATGTATGTCTGTCTGTCTATCCTTAGGTGTACATCTAAAAAACTGCTTAACTTGGCTCAATTGTTAACACAATAAACAATGTTACAATGAAAGATGATTTGTAGAATCTGTCCATGATCAGGGCCAGTAACGTAGCCAGGGGGAGGGGAACATTCCCAAATGTGGCGCCTAAATGATGTCCATAACACATACAAGTTTCGGGACGTCCCAACTCCCAAGCCACCTTTAACAAGTTAATCTACACTGAAAATTACAGCTATTTGAATTTACAACGTTGTTAATGTCTTCTTGTCATGCTTGTCCATCGCTATATTGAGACTTTTTGTTTTAATTACGCTACATCAAGACAAAGAATAGTAGAATACTCGCAACTTTCTCGGTAGAATAAAATAATTGGTGACCCTAGGATACTAGTTTCTATTTATTAAAGAAATTTAATCGGATTCCGACGCCTAATTGGTATACGGGGTTGCACCTTTTTAGTCCTCAAGTGGGGTGGCGCCTTTTTAGACCTAGCTCACCCTGACGTGAAAACCTGGCTACGGCACTGATCTGGGCAAAAAATGTATCCAGATCGGACATCCTTGTTTATCTCGGAAAGCACTGGTCCGATTTGGCTCAAATGTTAACACAAGAAGGGAAATGATATCATTTCAATTTACAAAACCTGAATGGCGAGAGTTTGCAGTCTCCTGTTGCTTTTAAGTCGAAATTTTTGTTATTTGGCAGGCAACATCGACGAATTATGACAACCTTCCAAAAGGAAGCCAGTGAACAGGTCGATCAGTGGAGTGATAAGATTTGTCACTCGAGCATACGTCATAAGCAACAACTACGCCACGTGTAGAATGACGTTACACTCAAAATGCGTAGCTCCGTCATGAGCATTGCATAGTCCGTCGAGTGTATGAATTTTATTATTCAGCGGTAGCTAAGCCCAACTCACACCTCGCTCATGTTGGGATCGATCGATCCCTGAACTTCCTGACTATCAATGTTGCCTATGGCTACAAGAGCCCCAGTCAAATTAGTTTCAAAATATTCAACAGAATGTTTATTAAATAGTAGACATACAATTCGTACAACAACTCTTAGTCCGTCACCAATTATTCGTTCGTGACGTACTTAGCTACGTCATTGACTATGACGTCATCCTACACGTCACTACAGTGAAACGTCATATGATGGATGGATGAACTGGAAAGGTGCATTATTCACTGATGTATAGCACAGATGATTGACGAGCAAAGCTATTAATGCTGTACTGGTCATAGGCCTAGTCATACGCACACACCTATGTTGCTTTACCTAACTCTGCGCGGTCTTATCTATCACAATAATTTTATTGATTTGCCACAATAATCTTGTTGATTTGGAGGATTACATAATGAATTGGTAGTTGATTGTACTGCAATACAGCTATCTTATATATCAGGGAAACATACTACGGCTAAGATAATTATAGGCCCTGCGCATATGAGTGGTGCCTACCTATACGTAGCGACCTAAGTTCCATTTAAAATAGAATATATCACTTGCAATTTATTAACTTAGTTGGTATGACAGCCTGACGCCCGAGACGCACTCATGTAAACTTCTCGAAAGATTTCCAAATAACATGTACGAAATTGTGTTTTGGTGACCAGTTTTGTGCAATATTTTAATTTGTAAATGATGCATCTGCTGAAAGTCCTTAAACCTTTTGTAATTTTTAGCTCACCTGGCCTGAAAGGCCAAGTGAGCTTATGCCGTGGCGTCCGTCCGTCGTCCGTCAACTTTTCCTTTAGACGACTTCTCAAGAACCACTGTGCCAATTTCAATTATATTTGGCAGGAAGCATCCTTAGGGCATCGGGATCCAAGTTTGTTCAAATGAACCCGATCGGCCAATTTGGCCGGCGGCCATCTTGGATTTAGGCCCATTTTAGGAAACGTCTTTAAAAATCTTCTCCGAAACCGCTTATGGGATTGATGCAAATATCATGAAATATGATCTAGGGCAAGAGCTGAACCAAGTTTGTTCAAGGGAACTTGATTAGTCAAATGGTTCAGCGACCATCTTGGTTGACCTAGTTGTAGCGAAAATGACTTCTCCAGAACCGCTGAAGGGATTGGGCCGAAATTTGGCAGATATGATTAGGGCCTAAGGGCCATTAGAGTTTGTTCAAGAGAAGGTGATCCGTCAAAAAACATGGCCACCGTGGGTCAATCAAAATATAGCGTGTTTGGCAGCCATATTTGATTTTTTATTTGATGGATTTTGAGGCCGAAATTGGTTTTGTATGTTTTTGCGGTATTCTAATCACAAATTTACAGTTTTCGAAACTGTCGGATAAACGGTTTGGCGGCCATCTTGGATCATTTTCCCGCCGAAAGCTCCCATACTAAAGCAATGGAAAATTTAAAATGTTTTCTTGCGAACTACTGGTCCGATTTCAATTATATTTCGCAGGAAGTATCCTTAGGGCACAGAGATTCAAGTTTGTTCAAACGAAGCCGATCGTCCAATTGGGCCGGCAGCCATCTTGGATTTTGGCCGATTTTTAGAAACGTCTAAAAATCTCCGAAACCGCTTGGGGGATTGATGCAGCAAACCTCATGAAATATGATTTAGGGCACGTGCTGAGCCAAGTTTGTTCAAGGGAACTTGATTGGTCAAATGGTTCGGCGGCCATCTTGGTTGACCTAGTTATAGCGAAAATAACTTCTCCAGAACCGCTGAAGGGATCGGGCCGAAATTTGGCAGATATGATTATGGCCCAAGGGCCATTAAAGTTTGTTCAAGAGAACTTGATCCATAAAAAAACATGGCCGCCATGGGCCAATCAAAATATAGCATGTTTGTCGGCCATATTGGATTTTTTTATTTGATGGATTTTGAGGCCCAAATTGGTTTTGTATGTGTTTTGGGGTATTCCGAGCTGAGATTTGAAATTTTCGAAACTGTCGGATATATGGTTTGGCGGCCATCTTGGATCCTTTTCCCGCCAAAAGCTCCCATACTAAAGCAATGGGAAATTTAACATGTTTTCTTCTGGAGAACTACCTAGCCGATTTCAATTATATTTGGCAGGAAGCATCCTTACGGTGTAGATATTCAAGTTTGTTCAAACGAAACCGATCGGCCAATTGGGCCGGTGGCCATCTTGGATTTTGGCCGATTTTTAGAAACGTCTAAAAATCTTCTCTGAAACCGCTTATGGGATTGATGCATACCTGATGAAATATGATTTAGGGCAAGAGCTGAACCAAGTTTGTTCAAGGGAACTTGGTTGGTCAAATGATTTGTTGGCCATCTTGGTTGACCTAGTAGCGAAAACGACTTCTCCAGAACCGCTGAAGGGATCGGGCCGAAATTTGGCAGATATGATTAGGGACTAAGGGCCATTGAAGTTTGTTCAAGGGAAGTTTATCCGTCAAAAAACCTGGACACCATGGGCCAATCAAAATATAGCATGTTTGGTATCCATATTTGATTTTGTTATTTGATGGATTTTGAGGTCGAAATTGGTTATATGTGTTTTTGGGTATTCTGATCTCAAATTTGCAATTTTCGAAACTGTCGGATAAATGGTTCGGTGGCCATCTTGTTGATAAAGATCATTCTAGTTGAAACGCCTTTGGTCCAGGTGAGCGATACAGGCCCCTTGGGCCTCTTGTTATAATTGAATTACCAGACACAGGAAACCTACACATGTCTTTCTATGGGTTCTGGAAGACAGGATATAGCCTAGCTAGTTGTGTATTTGGTGGCCATTTTGAATTTTGCAAAATGCCCAAGGGTGCCAGTTTGGCATCAGTGAGATTCTTAATCAGCAGGTTCTCACGATTCATAAATCAACAAAAACATGTCTTGTGATTCTTAGTCCGGACACTGGACTATGCCAATTGCTATCTTGGATGTGAAATTCTCCATCGTATGATCGGAATATGTTAGTGTGTGAAAAGGTTTTAAAGCGATGCTATTCTCATCTCAAATGTTGTATTCTACTGATAAATTATGTTTTAAAAATACCATATCATTCATATCTTCTCACATTCCCTTTTCTGTATTACAATTATCTGCTTTCCAATATCGCGCAAATGTTGAAGTGATCACCACCATTTTGTCTCCTCAAACGATAGTGTGGGATGTCATGTAAGTGCCAATGCATTACATTCGGACAGCGACAACTTCCAGTCCAATTAGTTTCAAAATATTCAACAGCTCACCTGTAGCTGGTAGTTGACTGAGCGTATATACCGAGGTATATGCGCTAGGTTTTTTCTGATTGGTTGAAAGGTAAATCATGACAGACATCATAGGCTGTAGAACCTGAATGTTTTTCGTCGTTGATACGATAAAGATCTAAAATGTCAGGAATGGATTATAGGTGGCAAATTCTAATACATGAATGGTTAAGATAAGACAAGGTGAGTCTGACAGTAGGACTGTTCATCTTCATCAGCACCGTTTAGCTCGTCTGACGGCTCCATCCCAAATGACCATATACCATGGAGAGTGTCCGTCGTCTGGGCCTTTTCGCATCGATCCAAATTTTAATTTCTCGGTCAAATGTTTCATGTGTGTTTGCTGCGTGAATTTTGGTAATTAAATTCTATATCTCGAACCCAAAGTTATGGAAGAAATGTCCATTTATCGTATTCCTAGTCCTGCCTTATTCTTCCAGCCAAAATGTTTGCATTTCAGGCCAAACCCCTGGTATTTTAGCCCAAATTTTCACATTTCATGTCAAAATGTCGATGTCGTACGTCACAAATTTTCGGTCTTAATTCAAATTTCTGTCCCAAAAGGTACAATATCAAGTGATGTTCACTGTTAAATTATATTAAAATTTATAATCTTACAGATTACATCAGTGCCCTCTTCACCCTGCTTTCTCACTCGCTCCTGTATGCGTGACTCCAACCCCTCTCACCTGAGTATTCTGTGATAAGGATAGCAAAGCCTTGGTACGTCTTTGTAGGTATTCCCACATACTCCACAATGAAGCTGTCAGCCATGAAATCATTAACGGTGTCTCTGCTCATCTGTGAACTATGACCAGCACCAAATGTGCCATACAAGCCGGCGGTGGGTGTCAGACTGTATATCTGACCATCACGAACCTCGTAAATCTGCAAACTGAAACAAGAATATATACTTTGAAATCTATGTTCCTGTATTATTTGCTAATCAAAGACCCTGAAAGACCCTTGTCTTACTTAGCCAGTAGGTACTGGACTAGTACTGTGGCAATGCCGCCCAGTATTGGTCCAGTTTCATCCCAGTAAGATGTGTTATCAGCGGACACAAATACTTTCCATTAACATTTTAAAAGCTTGTACTAAATCAAATAAAAAGTATCAGTGTCTTGAAAATGAACAATTGGTTGAGGAAAGGTTTGCATCACCGAGTAGATAGATCCGCGAGACTCGGCCAACAAAGAAATAACATTATTAGCTCACCTGGCCAATCAAAATATAGCGTGTTTAGCGGCCATATTGGATTTTTTTATTTGATGGATTTTGAGGCCGAAACTGGTTTTATTTAGGTTTTTGGGTATTCTGATATCAAATTTGCAATTTTCGAAACTGTCGGATAAACGGTTTGGCGGCCATCGTGGATCATTTTCCTGCCAAAAGCTCCCATACCAAAGCAATGGGAAATTCAAAATGTCTTCTCGAGAACTACACGGCTGAATTCAATTTTATTTGGCAGGAAGCATCCTTAGTGCATAGAGATTTAAGTTTGGTCAAACGAACCCGGCGGCCATCTTGGATTCTCCAGAACCCCTGAAGGAATCATGCTAAAATTTGGCAGATATGATTAGGGACTAAGGGCCAGTAAAGTTTCTTCAAGAGAAGTTGATCCGTCAAAAAACATGGCCGGCATGGGCCAATAAAAATATAGCGTGTTTGGCGGCCATATTGGATTTTTTTATTTGATGGATTTTGAGGCCGAAATTGGTTTTATATATGTTTTTGCGTATTGTGATTTCAAATTTGCCATTTTCGAGACTGGTGGATAAACCATTTAGCGGCCATCTTGGATCATTTACCCGGCAAAATCTCCCATACTAAAGCAATGGGAAATAAAAAAATTTATTCTTCTCGCACCATCTTGGGTTTGTTCAAGAGAAGTTGATCCGTCAAAAAACATGGCCGGCGTGGGCCAATCAAAATATAGCGTGTTTGGCGGCCATATTGGATTTTTTTTTGGGATGGATTTTGAGGCCGAAATTGGTTTTATATAGGTTTTGGGTATTCTGATTTCAAATTTGTAATTTTCGAAACTGTTGGATAAACGCGTTGGTAGCCATCTTGGATCATTTTCCTGCCCAAAGCTCCCATACCAAAGCAATGGGAAATTCAAAATGTCTTCTCGAGAACTGCAAGGCTGATTTCAATTATATTTGGCAGGAAGCATCCTTAGTGCATCGAGATTCAAGTTTGGTCAAACGAACCCGGCGGCCATCTTGGATTTCAGCCGATTTTTAGAAATGTCTTTAAAAATCTTCTCCGAAACCGTTTGAGGGATCAATTCAGACCTCATGAAATATGATCTAGGCCAAGAGCTGACCCTACTTTGTTCAAGCGAACTTGATTGATCAAATGGTTCAGCGGCCATCTTGGATGACCTCGTTTTCGCAAAAACGACTTCTTCCCCAGAACCGCTGAAGCGATCTGGCCGAAATTTGTGATATATGATTAGGGACTAAGGGCCATTAAAGTTTGTTCAAGATAAGTTGATTCGTAAAAAAAACCCTGGTCCCCGTGGGCCAATCAATATATAGCGTGTTTGGCGGCCATATTGGACTTTTTTATTTGATGGATTTTGAGGCCGAAATTGGTTTTATATATGTTTTTGCGTATTGTGATTTCAATTTTGCCATTTTCGAGACTGTTGGATAAACCATTTAGCGGCCATCTTGGATCATTTACCCGGCAAAATCTCCCATACTAAAGCAATGGGAAATAAAAAATGTATTCTTCTCGCGCCATCTTGGGTTTTGGTCGATTTTTAGAAATGTCTTTAAAAATCGTCTCCAAAACCGCGGGGGGGGGGGTGGGGGAGCTGGTAGATCCATTCAAAACGCATGAAATTTCATCTAAGGCGAGAGCTGCACCAAGTTTGTTCAAGGGAACTTGATTGGCCAAATTGTTTGGCGGCCATCTTGGATAACCTAGTTTTTGCCAAAACAACTCCAGAAGCACTGAGAGGATTGGGCAGAAATTTGGGAGATATGATTAGGCACAGAGTGCCATTAAAGAAGGAGCTACGTCAGAAACATGGCCGCAGTGGACCAATCAAATAGCGTGTTTGTCGGCCATATTTTTGTCCACAAACTCATTTAAAAGACTACTCCTAAACCACCCACCAATAATTTTGACAAAGATGCATAGTGCTCCAGGTGAGCCACACAGGCCCCGTGGGCCTCTTGTTGCCATAATTTTAAGATATACAATAGGCCTACAGTAACTGAATACAATCAATACCTGTCTCTGGTTGCTGCATGCCAGTCAATTTCCATAGTAACCAGGTGTAAGATCAATCTTTTGTTTCTGTTTCGTGGCACAAGCGTCATGACACAGTGGTCTTCCCTATGTCCTCCTCTGGTGTACGGAAGTGGCTCAGAGCGAGATAATTGTACCAATAGACTTTTATCCACTTCTAAAGTATACTTTTGGCGATATGGCGAACAGTTATCCAGTAAGAACATTTGCTGACTCAATGCCTCAACATACCCTAAAATAATAATAATAATAATAATAATAATAATAATAATAATAATAATAATAATAATAATAATAATAATAATAATAATAATAAATTCACTGAAGTAACAGGAAATTTACTTTCTAGTAAGAAAGATATGTAATATACATTTATTGAAAATATCTTGTCTACTGAATGTGTTCGATCCTTTTACAGTTGTTCTCAATTCTAGGTATTGATCTTCCCAATTTATCCATCCATCATAGGACGTCATCGACTACGCGACGTGTATGTTGACGTCATAATCATTATGTCATGAATAACTCGATTTAGTCCGTATTTAACGCTTAACTCTTTAAAGGTGCATATTCACAGCAAAATTACTGAAAATTAAATTGTTTATATTGTATACTTTTAGAGGCTTAAACTGTGAGCCTATATGTAATGAAACGAAATAAATCTTAACATATGATGATTTTATTAGGTATAAATTAATATAATTAAGTTGCGAAATTGAAATAGAGGCATGAGCCTCTTATTTCAATTTCGCAATTATACGTAATGAAATCATCATATGGTAAGATTTATTTCATTTCATTAGACATAGGCACACAGTTTAAGCTTCCAAAAGTATACAATATAAACAATTTTATTTTCAGTAATTTTGCTGTGAATATGCACCTTTAATGAATAAATTTGATAAAAAAAATTAATATTTACTCATAGAATGTCGATTTGCAAGACAACAGCAGACCTTTTGAAAATTTACCACTGGAATAACTGGCACGGTTATCGAGCCAGTCATGACAGTGGTAAATTTTCAAATATACTCTTCTCTTGGCCTGCAAATGGACGTTTCCACATAGCGCTACAGAGGCCGGTTTTGGCCGGCTTCGTTATGAAAGGGTTAATAGTCCGACACGTTGTACGAATTGTATGTCTTTACCATTTAATAAACATCCTGTTGAATATTTTGAAATTAATTTGACTGGGCGTTGTTGCTACCATAGGCAGCAACAGCATCCAGTCAAATTAATTTCAAACCTTAACAGCTTACCTGTATAGTTTCTGGAAATTGATAGTCAGGGAGTTCAAGGATCGGTCGATCCCAACACGAGCGAGGTGTGGGTGGAGCTTAGACAGAGATGAACTGACATGGCTAAAACTGAAAAGGCCCATTGGCCGTCCAGTTGGGGGTAATCTGTTGGTGTATTATGTTACCCCAACTAAGAATTGGCATTAATCCGCTGATTAGCGCCGATTCAAACAAGAGCCCCATGGGCCTTGACGCTCAGTTCCTAAAACCAACATTCAAGAGCATACGTTATAGATCAATAGCATAGATCTATCATGAAAAAATTTAATTTGGCATGTAAACTGGCTTGACATATTACATCTAAATATCAAGCTTCATCCACATTGGCCAAATACTTTAATAGATATTGACCAAAATCATTGAACCATGAGTGCAGGTCACTGACCTAATTTCAATATCCAGTGATCTGACTTGACATTCAAACATCAAGCTTCATCCAAATCGGCCACACAGTTTTCGAGATATCGCAGCATGCAATCTCTAGGCTGCTTTTTAGTCCCCTACCGGTAAAACTGGGCTGGACTATAGGTTTGCACTCCGTCTGTCTGTCGCAGTTGGTTTTCCGCACTTTTTTTCGCAGTCCCTCAAGGTATTCAACTGAGAATTGGTATATTGCTTTGCTATGAGAAGTTACAGACCAAGCTCGAGTTTCAGGCGTATGCGTCAATTATGAGTTATGCCCCTTTCGACTTAAGAAATACGAAAAATATCAGCTTCTCGCACTTTTTTCGCACTCCGTCAAGATATTTAAGCGGAAATCAGTGCATCACTTTACGATAAGGAGTTACAGAGCAAGCTCGAGTTTCAGACATTTTCGTCAATTTTTCATGGGGTTATGCCCCCTTTCGACTTATGAAATGCGAAAAATATTATATTAATATTATATTTATTAACTTTCAAAATATTATATTAAGAATTGATACATTAGTAGTATAGCCGGTAGTAGAAAAATACCACCTCCCTCTACAGGCAACCGTTCCGTGATCCGCGGCTACCACCGCCCTCTCAATTCCTGAGGCATAGGTTGTGGGGGGGGGGGGCACCATCGATCGGCTGCCAGGGAGGTAGGATCATCCCGACTTTACTACTATTACCAGGTGCTGAACGCCCATTTAGAGACAAGCCGCTACAGTGATATACACCACTGATCGCCATCAACCACAGGGCCGGCCTCTCTATTCTGTGTAGGCTCAGACAAACATAGGGGCTTCCATCTACCTTGACAACGCTCACCTGGGAGGAGGCTAAAGTGATTAGCATGTGAACCACGGCAGACTCTGGCATGTTCACATGTTACGCAGAGAATCTGGTGCTGAGCAGGGGTCTCCAGCAGACAGCCACGGCCTACCCTCTCCACCCCATAGATGTGGCAACAGACTCGATCACTTTACGTGGGTGAAAGCGGTCGTAAATATTTCTCCGCAAGGGGTTGACCCAAGGATTGTACTGGTCATCCCGGAAGTGGGCCCACTTGGCATCCAATATCATGGCAGTCTCAGCGCCCTGTGCCACTGCTGTAGACGCCAGCACGAGCAGTATGATGAGAATCATGGATATATATGAAGAGTTAAACTGAACAGAGTGAACCGCTCGAGAAATATCTGTGCCAGATCGAGCCCTGTTCCATCCAGATCGATAGTGATCTTCATCCCCTCAGGGGAAGGGGCTAGCTGCTTCACTCTGCCGCCGGCTAAGAAACGTAGTTCTAGGACTATATGAGTCGTTTGCAGGCTAGTGAGTCAGACTCGCTGAAGCAGTTTAACAGCACCCTTGACTTTGGAGACGTGACACCCCATCTACCCATAGGGTGCCCTCCTGGAGGTTAACAGCTTCTTCTGTCCATCGAATGGACGACGCAGCATGAGCTTTCCACCTGTAAGCCTGATCCGGTGACCCACCCTCGTCAGGGAGACACCTTCACCTATGTAGGTGAGGAAGGATGATCCCTGATTGTAGAGCTTTCGAACTTTTCTCATCCTTTTTCACAACAGTGGAGAGGGGAGTAACCTCTATGTCCATGACTGCGGGAGGACTATATAGGGGCAACCATGTTTGCCAGTCACCCCCAGGTCCAGCGTGGTACCACATTTCATTCTTCTCAAATATGAACTGCAGGTTTTTTGCCAGGGTCAATAGCAGGCCATTGGCAGGGCACCGCTCGAATAGGGTTTGACCACATGAAAACTGAGGTCGTTATTTAGAATGTTGATGTCTGCCACCTCTGTATCCGAGAACTCAATCAACAGCTCGAGGATGTACTTCCTCTTCGGGAAATTGTACCGAAACACAATCTTGTGGCCATCCATTTTGCGACCCAGGCACTCCTTCGTCACATCCTTGAGGTCTGTGAGCAGTTCCACCACATCACCTCCAATAGGGTGGAGGGAGAATGCCTTTGAGCTTGCTTCGTACTGTAGGGCGAATGACTTGCCATTGCTCTCTTCTACCTTGGCAGCATCAACCGCGTACACATCTGCCAGGTCAGCAAGACCAGTCGAGTGAGCAAATATGGGTTCTATAGCATGCTATAGAAGGGGTTTAGAGAGGAGATATAACCATGCCGATTGTCCGACTGCTGCTCTCCGGTGGTGAGAATGTAATCTCACCCTCTCTAGAGGGGCGACAGGTGGTACAGTACTGTGTAGAATGGGTCCTCTTCGAGGTGCCCCATCGGGGCACAACATACATACACGCCGATGTGCTACATCAACCTCCGGGCAGTGCACACAGCAGCGCACTAGTGGAAGTCGGCCGGGACGTGATAGAGTATCTCCCAGGTGCCAACAGCAACTTATGGAAAGCTATCATTCCTAGCCTGTTCACACCTGTAAATCACCTGTTTGACAGCCCCTCCATTAACATATATGCCAGCACGGATGGGATAACGGACGCCCATTTAGAGTTTACACTCTTATTACTCATTAACCTGACATGATATCATACCAGCATTATCTGACCTTGGCCGAGATGATGAAGAAAGAGGTTCGCCCCTTCATGACACCTGCACAAATAAAGGCCTTAAACGAACAGAGGCTCGCACTGCAACAAGAAGGAGAGCAACTACAGCGGGAGAACTGGTATCAACAGAACACAAGCCTTGCAAGGAGGCGAAGGAACAGTGAAAATTTCCGATACTGGCAGGCCCTCCTGGAGGAGAGTAAGCGGGAAGCACAAGTCTTGACAGATGACGATGAGCTAGATTTCTTGACAGACGAGGATGAGCCAGGTGGCTTCTCAGACGAGGATGATCCAGATGTCATACAGTGGAAAGAGGAGATGGAGCAGAAGTGTAAGACCAAGAAAACCCTCCAGCGGCGGACCTACTATCTTGGTGATAAGGTGAAGGTCCAGATGTCACGTCTCATAAAGCTACTGGCACCCGACATAGTGCTGGATGACCTCTGTCTAAGAGACTTCTGTCTCGAAACCAGCAAACTGGCACGGTTCGCCAGGCTCTCCAAAATGAACCCTTCGATGACTCATGAGCAGATTCTGCAGGTGATGCAGGTTTAATCTCCAGGTATACTATGGCAAATTCAGAGTGGCGGAAGCAACCAGAAATATACCCCTCCCTGACGGCTGATGAGGGGGGTACAGTACACGGTTGGTGACTCCAGCAGATAGATACCCTCAAACAGAATCTCGTCCATGAGGCAGAAAAGTACAGCAGAACACGCAGGCGATATAAGACAGCCTACAACGTCCTCGTGTGTACAACAACTGCTGCGGGTGTGATTGGAGCCAGCGCTGGGGTGGCAGCTGTGGCCACTCTCGCTACAGGGGTGGGGGCCATCGTCACCATCCTGCTGGGTGGGGTGGCACTAGACGCCACTGTCTTGGCCACGGGCTTGGGGATGGGGCTGCGGCAGATCACAAGGAGGGTGGAGAAGCATGCTAAGTACGTGTCACTGGCACATAGTATGCTACGGACTATCGACGAGTCTGTCAGCAAAGCTCTAGAGGATGGCCAGGTCACCGATGAAGAGTATAGATGGCCTTCCCACTGAACCTCACGACAGTCATCCGCAGCCAACCGCCCCTCCTGGGTACACCGTTGACTGGCCTGAGAGGCCTACTAGATGATATACCAGATCTAACACCGTTCTCCATCACGGTGGATGGACGGGCCCGAACCAGCTTCTCCGTCAACCCACGACCGCTAACCAACCGCCCCATCACCATCAAGGATGTGAAGCAAGCTCATACTTGGATGGCTGCTCCAAGCCTCTCATACTGAAATCAGCAGCTGAACTTTGCCATGTGGTGTGCAACGGCAGAATGTGGAGTAAGTTCCACCCTGCTTCACTCCTACTCTGGTACTCCTGAAGCTGTGCTCATAGCCAGCTGTCTCAGATTCCACGTGTACTTCACAGTGCGACAAATCCTCCATGAGCTGGGTGCAAGCCTCCCTGATACAAACGCCTTCGACCCACAGCTCAACAGTCATAGCGTCTCAGCGGCCAGCAGACTACAGAGAGAGTTCAGCACTCACCCAGACTATCGGTGGCATAGTGGTGACAACAGCGGTCTAGGCGTTATGTACGGTGACCCGAGACGTGACTACTCAGGATTCCCCTATCGATCCCCCCGACGAGTAGGCTGTCGGAAGACAGCGACATTCTCGTTTGATCCAGACTCCGACCCTGGAGCGCAGGTGAAAAATATGCAGATCACTGGCTTGCGGCAGGACTATCTAGATGTGTGGAAGTACTTTGTCCGACACACCACCTCATGCCTCACACCAGCAGGAATTGTTCGGTTCGACCAGTCCCTGGAAGCACTGTGCTACTGCCTCCTTATGACACAGACCCAGCTGTTGCATTCCGTAGATGGTGTCAGCGGAGCAGAGGTCCAGGCCATGTTCATCAGTCTCATTGAGAATATGATCATCGTGGCAGACCCCAGTAGCCTTATTGCTAAGTTCCAGCAGGGGTTGCAGAAGGCCTGTTGCAAACTTGACTTTGCTATTTCGCCACACCTACGGTTGATTCCCAGCAACATGATCGTGAACATTGAGGACCTCCAAGTTAGGGGCTATAATAACATGATAGTCGAGGGGAGTTCGACCCGATGTCCACTTTGGCTTCAACACTGCCATCAACGCACCTACGCGTAGTGCGAGCCATACAGGCGTTCCGACCCTGACACTGCAGCCCGTCGACACAGCAGCTCCAGGCGCCCCGACACTGCAGCCAGTCGACATGACACCGCTTCCCGTGGTAGCTCTACGTGTGGTTTCAGGCCTAGCTATCATGGTGCTTGGAATCAGCCTACTCCGCCGCTAGCACATCAGCTATAAAACTATCCGAATCTCTACAGTAGCAGTGGGGGACCACGGTGAGACACTGAACCAGCTTGGCATGCCCTACAGCTCCTATATCCCCTGCCAGCATGCACATCCAATGGCTGGAGGGTTCGGCAGTGCATCCTTTTTCCAGCTTGTAGTATCGCAAAGCCTTGTTCAGCTCTGAGTCCGGTGCGGCCATGGCAGTCTGCACCTGCTGGAACACATCTGACAGATTCACCCGATCCTTGTAGAAACCCTTAGCTCGCAGAAGCTGCTCGACGATACTCCCACCCATGATAAGGTATTCGAGGAAGCAGATCTGTCCCTTGCCAAATCCTAGATAGAGCTTCACAGCTGTCAGCTCCTCTGTCATCTCAGCACCAGAGAGCTGAGCGAGCTCATCTGGTGTCTTCTTCCTGTAGTCCTTCAACTCCCTCAGGAAGACATCATAGTGCTTCTTGCATAGTGTTAGCCCGGACATGTTTACGATGTCTCAATAGAGAGATGAATATTCCTGAGTACCAACCCGGCCACCTGGCAGACGCGGACTGGGAAGATCTTATAAGCTCTCTCGACAGGAGACGCAGACATTTAACCACGTTGTATACTCATTGCTTAAACAATGACGTCAATGGTGCAGATCAGGAAGCAACTGCCCAAGAGCCAGGCGAGTCTTCAGAAGGTGGAGAACCTGCTGCGAACCAAGACACAGAAGTTACTGACCAAAGCAAAACCTCTGGCAGTCTATATCGCCAGTAATATGGCAGCGAATGTGGCCATGGTGAAAATGACATGGGGAAATGAGGTTCTTCCTTCCGCCACTGCGGCTGTCCTCACTACAGCGGTGAGTGGGGTGGCTGGGCACTGTCTCGGAATAACTCACCCTATCCCAAAGATCGCCCTCAGTGGTGTCTCCTACACTGTTGCCGCCAAGATCATGGGTGAACGTTTTACACTAATGGAGGCCGCGGTTCTAGGGCTAGCAACGAGTGCAATGGCTGAGATCATCGTCGCCTACGTTTAACCACCCTGAATAGTGAGGGATGGATCATGAGACCCCTGCAGCATATGAGACATGGCATGCTGGAGGGCGGTGTGTAGCCCATAGTCGAGCACACGGATTGATCATCGCCAATGCCCGGGAATGGTGGACCACCCACAAGGCGTGCCCCTTCAGAGAGGGCCAGTACCCTGAGCACTGCTACCTATTCCCTTGGCCGACTGCATGGTCCTCCTATGCCCACCTATTTCACTGGGGGTATGACTAGAAGGTTTAAGCCGTCTGTATATGACTATGACCTAGAAAGCAAAGCGCTAGGCGATCTTGCTCACTTGGGCGAGGCACGCCTCGGTTCAGAGGACACTGTTGCCCCTATCTGCTTCCTAGACTTCGATGAGAAGGGAGACCCGCGGGAGATCCGAGGTACCATCCCAGCCCGAGATCTCATCAGGAACACTGATACAGTAGGACAATTGACCATTAACAAGGCCAAGACTGTATACAAGGGGATGGGCATCAATAAGAGGGCGACGATGCTCGGTATGCTCGGAGTCGATGAGGCTGGAGCCATCAAGGGTATGGCTGAGTCCTATGCACAGGACCTGGTTAACGATCTCCTGAAACCACAGACCTCATTCTGACAGGATGGAGAGAATCTCAAGATAGGCACCCTCGGCCTGAGCCATATCACTGTCGACGGAAAAACAGGTGCTACCGCCAGCCTATGGCTACCAGAGGTGAAGAAGTCAGGGTTCTTTGGTTTGCCAATTAAGACCACAGGATAGTCATGACTTCCCGTGCATGTATCATACAGATACTGGATGTACTAGACACTGTGGGTGCTGACACAGGCCCTCTACGCTATCTTCTCAGCTGCTGCTGGGATTTCATGCTTGACGCCTCCATCGCATCCTTCGTATCCGCTGGAGGTGCAGGATTCCCCACTCTGCAGGCGAAAGAGCTGGTGCAGGAAGTACTGCCGTTTAGTTTGCCAGATATAGACGAGGCTACCGCCGACCAAGTGCTATCCATCCTCCGCACACATGTCTGTACCATTCGACAGTAGGCCAGCTGATGCTGGCCATGTGGTGCTGATCATTGCCCCGTCAGGACACAGGAAAAACATCTTGCTGCCGGCTCTCCTGGCCGAACATCTACACTCTCAATACATCCTTCTGGTGTCTGACTCCGCCGCTGAGGTGGTTGACAGTAATGATCAATTGTACAATGGTCCAATCACCAAGACGCAGAACCTGCAAGCACTGATGGAGAAGCTGCTGGCAGTCCGACTGACAGAACCACTTGTTCTAGTTACCGATGACCCTGCACTGGACCAGAAGACAGTCACCTACCTCAGCAACATCACCAGGTGCTACCAGCACAAAGATAACTGTCTTCATCCTCTTTCAGAAGTACGCCTGCGAGATCTCACCAGACATCCGCCACAATGCCCGGTTGCTATACTTCAGCTCCAAGTGTGGACGTGCCCTGCTGTACCGCTTCATCTTCAGCAACAAAGAGACAGGTGAGCTGTCACACTCAAGCCATCTCTGGAAAAGGTGCAGACCTTCACCTACAAACTGAATCCAGCCAGGAAACTAGCCTGCTCTACGTGTCATCGCTGACAGACTGAGTGGAGACCGCGGCGGGCTCTGCTGCAACATTTTTTCATTCATCAGAAGGCTGCGTGGTCTCCACTACTTCATCCGTGGTCTCTGCTACTTCGTCCGCAGCCTCCGCTGCTTGAGGACCTTCGTCAGCGGTCTCCACTGGTACTTCAGCAGTTTCATCAAGTCAACTGTCGCAGCTGCTGCAACTTTTTTCATTCATCAGAAGGCGGCACGGTCTCCGCTACTTCCTCCGCAGTCTCTGCTACTTAATCAGATGCTTGAACAACTTCGTCAGAAGCTTGAGGAACTTCATCAGAAGCTTGAGGAACTTCGTCAGAAGCTTGAGGAACTTCGTCGGTTTCGTCCGAAGCCTGTCGCTTAAACTCTACGCACTGAGGGTCAGAGTCTAGGGCTCTCTTCTTCTGGAACTTCTCACGGAAGATCCACTTTGTCCATGCACGAAGAGCATCTGACTTGCGAGCGGATTTGATGAGGTAGTCCCGGTAGTTATCTGGGAATTTCAGAAATGCTGCCAGATCACTGGCCAATCTCCTGCCCCCTTCTTCGTTGAATATGTGCTTAACAGCCTCCTTGTGGCCAACAGTGATCCCCTCCTGAGTACCTTCTGCATGACCGGTGTCATGGCTCTCCGCTACAGCGGCACTGACCTCCTCCCTGAAGTAGTTATTTGCTCCAGACTGGAGGCTATCCAGAATATCTCGCTCTTCCTGGCAATGGAGGCTAAATACGGCATCCCACTTCCCGACCGTTAGTAGAACTTTGGGGTCGACCCTCGCCTTTTGGAGAGCTAGAATAACAGGACTGTTGGTTTGGGACACAGGAGGTAGGTCGAGTGTCCTGCCCTGGGTGCTGTCAAACTTCCGGTAGAGTATCCGAGTCAGGAGTTCTTTTGTACTATGAGCTGGCGCTCCTTCCTCTATGGCAGCCAGTATCTCTGCATCAGACGGAGGTGTGACCTTGGCTCGCTTGTGGATAATGTTGATGTCACGAAGCAGTCCTCGGACCCTGTCACAGTGGGACAGTGCACGCCGTGACTGTCATGCCAACTTGTCCTGCTGCCTATAGACAATCTGCTGGAGAACTTTACCAAACATGGCAGCCATTTAACCCCTCTATATACCCAGACCTTAAACATGCTGCAGTATGTGTAACATCCAGATGGGGCCATTGAACCCGCGACATCACACCACACTGATCCACGGAAGTACTGCCTGACGGTCATTCGACTCAGTATACAAGATGAGACCCCATTGTCCGCTGCTAAGAAGTAAATTGACTTTGCAATCTTGGCACAGGTCTATGAGAGCATGACACTCAAGTTCAAGCTTCAGAGCACAATAGAACAGATGTTAGAGCTCCCACAGGTTCTAAACAGGTGGGAGATC
The DNA here is from genome assembly GCA_034401795.1 of Chaetoderma sp. LZ-2023a. Lineage (NCBI taxonomy): Eukaryota > Metazoa > Mollusca > Caudofoveata > Chaetodermatida > Chaetodermatidae > Chaetoderma > Chaetoderma sp. LZ-2023a. Next base: position 84,132,583 of record CM067371.1, on the reverse strand, counting down.
GTGCAGAGCAACAGCACCGTGGACACCACATAAGTGAACGACGACTACCGAGTCCTAGGTCCGCTGGCTCATGGCCCAACCTTCTATGTGAAGGGAAGGGGTACTACACTGCGGGGTGCAATGAGGGGTTCATGGAATTCGAACTATGAGCAGGTGTTGAGAAGCCCCTGGAAGTTCCACTCTTAACCCTCCTCGAGAACACACACACGTGAATCCGGATGCCATGCAGGATAGGCTGTTCCTCTGGGTGTACACTGAGCAGCTCACATATGTGACGATGAATGCTCCAAGACTTCATGTCTGGCATGACGAGAATGACCAGGAGCTGAAGCAAACAGGTTCCAAACAGCGGATCGTGCACGTGGAGCGAGAACACCAGCAGGTTCAAGCCACAGCTAACCAACGGGTAGAGCTGACATTGCATCGTGGTGTATCGGACTGTGTCGCTGTTGTGGTCCTGGTTCAGAAGGTGGATTAGCTAGACGACTTCAAGCTTGTGGTTGCTGGGACCAATGTTCTTGGTGAGGTAGGCGAGCTGGCTGATTACCAACTCTACAGACAGAAAACTAAGTCATATGCACTTCTGCGCCTAACCAGTGGACGCGACGACCTCGAGTGTGCACTCGAGGGCCATCACCACCTCGGGGGCAGGGACATCCCACCTAATCAGGGCAACTGGCTCAGCTTCAACATCGGAACCCTCATAGCTGGGACTCGCTCATTAGGTGTGTCGGTACTTTACTTTGGCTATGCTAAGCTATGCGTGTCAAACACATCAGCTATTCAGCTTGAGCGTGCGTAGAGCACGTCTCCTGTCGTCACCGCTGCAACTGCCACCACTACTATAAGCTCTGCTGTGTTCTGACCTGTCGATGCTTCATAGTCGAGCGTTGGTTCAGATATCTTTACAGCCTCGTAGTACTCATCGAGACTCATCTGCCTCTTTGAGGCTCTGGTTGGCCTGAGCTCGGAGGTGGTGTCGGCGTGTCTCCCTCTGGTGCATATGCTCGATGGCTTTGCTGTACTCAAACTTCTCCTTAGACAGCTTCTCCATCGCCTGGTTATGATGCTCACACTCGACCTCTGCCACCTTCTTGTCGGCGAAGCTGAGTCCCCAGTTCGCTACGGCAAACACGCCCACATTCACGATTGCGGATGCCATGCTATAGACCACAGTTTAAAGCTACTATATAGCTGTCCACCCAGCGAGAGATCCCCAGAGCGATGTATGAACCAGAGGCTTATGAAGATCCAGTTGAGGATATAGATGACGAGGACTATGCGGAGGACTATGATGAGGAGGATGATGCAGACGACTACGATGTAGCGGAGACCTCGGGTGAGTATGATGATGTAGAGCCTGAATCCCGCAAGCTAGTACACAGAACAAAAGGAATCTATTGGACTTACATAAAATGTTCTATCGGTCCGCTGGCAACAGTTGGGGCTCTGATCACTCTGTTCACAATGAAGGCTGGCGAGATGGTCCGCAAGATCGCCAACAATGCTCTCCATGGGGTGGAGAAGATTTCCGAGGCCATACCAGCCATCACCTCAGGAGTAGGTATGTTCTTCGGAGTCGCAGGCCCTTGGCTACCATACGTTGCCATAGCGCTCGTGGCCATCTGGGCCGCAGAACATTTAAGCTGTACTATATAAGGATGGAGTCTCTGTACGATCTGGTCAAGGCCCTTAACTTCCGAGGGTTGGTCGATAAACTACTGTTCGGTGAGGATCCAGCAGAGATTAGACGCCAGTGTATGGAGGTGTTTGAGGAGGTCTTCAGTGATGGTCGAATGAATGATGGCCATCTGTTCGTCTGTTTAGAGTTCACCCAGGCCATGTATGACAGGATGGGAGTGGATGAAATCCGTGAGTTTATCAACCGTCTTTCTTGAGGAACTCTACTATCAGCCTGGTGGATATTACCGTGAGCCCCCTCAACTACTCGAGGCTGCACGTCGCAAGGGCCACAACTTGGAGACAGTTAGCCAGTGGCTCAGCCACCAGGCGATGTGGAAGATATACAGACCTCGTCCACGGCACATCAGGCATGCCCATTTTGAGGAACAGAGTTCACCAGGCAGATGTTCTATTCCTTCCTCACGACTCGGTTGGTTGTAAGACCTACAATTATGCCCTCACCATCGTCGGTACAAGGTGGCAGTACCGCTCACAGACAAGTCAGCTGGCCAGGTGGCCCAGGCATTCCAGGGTGTCTACGAGGCTTCGGAAAATCCCCTCCAGTGGCTGGAATTGTTGCAGGTGGATGAGGGTAAGGAGTTCAGAGGGGAGACAGCTGCCCTCATGCAGAAACACGGTGTGGCAGTTAGGCGAGGTGAGGTAGGGCATCACCGTGCCCAGACTATGGTTGAGCGGTGGAATCGGACACTGGCAGAGAGACTGTTCCCACACCAATATGCCCAGGAAATGGCCGCGCCGAGTCAACGTTCTAGAGTATGGGTGAGAGAGCTGCCGGCTGTGGTGGAGAGATCCAATGCCGAGGTTACTAGGCTAATCGGGAAGAAGCCGGTAGAGGCTATCAGACACTCTGCTGGTCACAGCTCTAGAGGAGCGAACAAGGGAGAGGAGTGCCTACCACCTGATGCTCTGGTTCGGTACCTGTATGAGCCTGGTGGGCTGGAAGGTGGTCGATGGCGTGCAGCAGATCCTAACTGGTCGATGGATGTTCACAGGCTTGACAGGTATGTGGAGGCGGAGGGGCGGCCTACACTGTACTACCTGGCACCCCAGCACGGAGTGCCTAGGCGACCATTTGTCATAGAAGGGTTTCAGCTAGTCCCTGAAGACACACAGCTACCACCCCTAGGGTGCTAACATAATACTCGATGGGCTCGGTATGGACCCCATCTGGCAGCACATGGCGCTTATCATAGTAAGCAGAGAGTCCGAGTTTTTCCTGCGCATACGTCACCATACCCTGGTTGTGCATGCGTAGGCCTCGATTGGTGACCATGGAGGGCGCTGTAGACCCTCTGCCAGGAGATGTCATTCTGACATTTAGACATTCCCTTGGTCGAGCATTTCACTTGCAAGTTTCTGCTGTTCCAGCGGTCTGTATTCTCCACGTAGTAGCACTTGGAGCAGAGATCAATACCACGAGTGCCTTCGAACTCGAGTTTGAACAATCCCAGTGTACGGTTAGACCATTTGTCCCATGCCAACCAGTCCCGTTTGCAGGCCTCATACTCCATTCGCATCTCTGGGCATATCACCTCATCGAGGTTGGAGCCTGCTATGGCGATATAGGCAGAATCGGTGTCCATCTGCAGGTACTCGAAGCTGTCACGAGCTACGTAGCAGTCGAGGAAGTCATAGTAGAACTCCAGCATTCACAGCTTCGCCAGCTCGTATACTGCTCTACCCACCTGGAAGGGGGTGACGAATGGTGATTTTAGCCTTACGGCTCTGCAATTCGTAGGAATCACCGATCTCTAGATCCTCGAACCATGCGCTACGCAAGGCTCTGTCTACTGCTCGTTCATCCTTAGTGAAGCTCGTGTTGGTATGACGTTCTAATGCCTCGATCAGCTTCCCATATGCAGTTGCCGAGGAGTTTGAAGAGATCAGCCAATAAAGCTTTACTTTTGTCAACATCCCCGGTACGACGTGCCTCAGTAACAGAGTCTACAAACCATTCAAAAGGTTTCTGTGAGGTGTAGTCTATAGTGTGATAGATCGCAGTAATCTCTAACCCGTGGGCAAGATACCACTTGAGAGTTGGTGCATACAATACCCTCTTCTTACCAGAGAGTGCACCAATGAGCTTGCTAGTTGTAGACTTTTGTCGACCTGTTTTATCAAGGTATGCAAGCATCTCCGAACAGTATAGCCTCTTCTGGGATCTCACGATTATAGAAGATGGGAGACATCAACTCGAACTTTGGCCATAACACTTTATGTACCTCAATGTTGACCTCAGCAAACCCAAACCAATGATCTGCTAGCAGATCCTGCTTAAAGCGTTCAATATCACTGCTTACATGCCCACCCCACCGTTTTACAGTTTCTTTACCACATGGCATTGCTTGGGCCATTGTTGACAAATACAGAGCATTTGCATCATAACCAAGGAGACGTTGACATACTCGCTCACCTTGGCGACTTCGGGTACCCCCAGACTCGTGATATCTCATGAACACAATGCTCGAACCCCCAACAACAGCACCCTTTAACATCTCGTAAGCGTCCTTGCCTGGAGAGTAAAGGCTAATATCCAGCTCATGTTCAGCAGTACCATGAAGTAAGTACTGAAGCAACACACACCAGGAAGTGAAACCGCATCCTTCAGAATGTCAATACCTCGTTCTGTGTAGAATTCTCGCATCTTCTCTAAGGCTTCAATGAACAGGCTAACATCTAAGTTGTTGTAATATCACTACCAGTCAGCAAACGTCTTCATCCCCAGATCTCTGAAGGTCTGCTTACAAGCTTTCCACTCTGACAACTCAAGAAGGTAACCACCTTTGAGCTTGGACCACCACGCAGGATAATCAGGTAGTCCAGGATAGTCAAGCTTCTCAGGTGAGTCGAACCATTCATAAGGTAACCAGCTCTTCTGTTGCATGCAACCGTAGGCTTTGATCCATTTCTCATAAGAAACCCCTGGCCCGAGGTAGTTGATTACATCGAGAAACCTCAGTTCAGGCATAATGAGGAACATTGTCTGGCTAGCCTTCTTGGTGACTTTCACCGTTCCTTTGGATGAAGTTCATCCACGAAGTACTTCTTGATGAGGTTCAGGTCGTACCGCCCAGAGTTGAACCCAAGCACAGGCACCTGGTCACACCACTCATTGATAAGTCGCTGCTGTCGTTTTGGTAACTTGTCCAAGTCTGCGGGTAGATACTGTGACCGAACACTTGCACGGATCATGGAGGCTCGTAGTTTGATCTCCTGCATGAACTCTGAGATCAGCACTTTGGAGTTAGCATTGCAGAGGTGAGTTGGCGAGCTCGCGCTACCATCTAAGGAGCAGCCGACTAACACCGAGATTGGTATGTAGGCACTCTCGATCGTGAGACTCTGTAGGGTGGGTCTTGATCCCATCTAGAAGGGCTTCAAAGTCATAGACAATAAAGTATTGGTATGGTATTGTCCGCACAGGGGTGTGGACGCTTGGACAGCGTTTTATACAGCACTCCCACTGTACCACAAACGTGCGTCCAGATGCTCTCAGTTTCTCGTCTCTCGTGACCGTCTTGCGGTATCTTTGATCAGCATCCTCACCTAGCTGGTGTTGTGAACATCCATGCCAGTGACAGCCATGAAACTGGTATACTGTGTCGGTTGTCAGATTATAGCCATCTATGGGAGGCCCCTCGATCCAACGCTCACCACCGTGACCACACTTTGCGTGGTATATATGAATTCCATGGTTTCTCGACTCATATTCAAGCCAACGAGTAGCCACGGAACTGGTCGGTTGGTATGGATAGCAAGCCTTCTCGTATGGTGACTGCGGTGCCACTACCTTCTCCCCAGGGCAATCGATGGTCGTTTTTTCCCCTGTACAGCGGTCAGCATGGCGATGGAGACTACATGCTTCGGTGAACTGCTGTTGACAGTGCCCACAGCTGAAAGTCTGGGCCAGCTTGGAGATGTCCTTAATGAAGAAGGTGTGGTGGTCATATACCCCAATTGTCATGACGCTCGGATAGAGAGCAGGTTTCTTGGTAAGATGCCAGATGCCCTCTTCAGTCGGCTCATAAACACGAATCCCTGTCTTCGCAAATAACTCTACCTTGTCCACCTGGTCTAGGGACGTCTTTGCTACATCAGCCACAGGCCTGTTCAGGCCATATAACTGTTTAACAAGCTCTCGTGCAGGAGCTGTACCGCTATCAGCTCTTGTACCCTGCTGGACTGCTAAACATCTCCAGAGGCGCATGTTATCTTTGTAGGTATCGAGTGCCACCAGCGGGAGGGGGCCTGTCCCTAGCAGAGGCTGGTGGTCGATGACAACCTTTACCTCAACGTTGATTGATCTGACGAAGGCCCACGCTGTATTGGGCCGATCGATATTGTCTGGGTCGAGGCGGGCTTGCTCTCTGCCCTCAACCCAAGTCTGGGTCTCCTAGTGTATTCATCCAGGGACTCCCTGGAGCATTCTTGTGGAAGAGCATTACCCTACCATCCTCGATGTGGCACATTCGATAGGTGTGGGTATACCGACGGTAGAAGGCGTTCTGAACAGTCCACAGCTTCTCCATGATCCGACCTGTAATGTCTCCTTCTAGCCCTCTGAAGAATGTCCAGCATACTGTTCCCCATCCTCTCTCCTCTGTCTCCCTCCCACCGAGACGCTCGTTGAGAATCTGCTGACCTTCTCGCCTCATACTCCAGGCTAGGGTTTCAGATCTCGGTCCCCGCATTAATCGTCTACTGATTCGGTGTAGAAGAGGTAGGCGTTCTTGTGGATGGCTTGCCATCCGAGTTGCTACAGCGTTGGCCCGTAAGCTGACATTCGTCTCCTCATACAACTGTCGACTCTCACGGAGCAGCTGTGATTTCTTGTGAGGGTTCCATGGATTCTCACAGGTGAGCGCCGGAAACCTCCCTGTCTGTTTTGCTCAGGAGAGTTGCTTTAGCCACTCCTCGGCAAGAGCGGGGAGTCGCTTTCGCCACTCCTCGGCATTGGCGTGTACAATCATCTGGAGCAGGTCGACTATGCAGGCCTTAGAATAGCCTCTAAGACCGAGTTGCTTTGCCATCACTCGAAGCTGTGTTACAGTAATCATGATGCAAGGTCTATATATTAGATCTTAAACATTTCTGACCATCTTCGAGGGTGTTACAGTAACCATGATGCAAGGTCTATATATTAGATCTTAAACATTTCTTACCATCTTCGAGGGTGTTACAGTAAGTCGCGATCAGTACATGTGGGTGGTGTATATCCCTGTGGAGGTCTGTCTCTAAATGCGTGGATGACGCGTTTAAGTTCTTCCATAACTAAACTGAACTTTCTCCTGGCACAGACCTTCTTGTAGTTCATTCTGTTGGAATGTTTACGACCCCCGCATGCTTTACATAGTCCACAGTCTGTATAAATACCTGCCCCGCATCCTCTGCATGGCTTCGGCTCAACAGCAGCCTTCTGAAACTGAGTATTGTGTGTCGCACAATATTCTCCAACACTCCTTAAGCATCGAAAAGGCGTACCTCGCATAAGCCATTTGCATGTATTATAATGCATGTTTGATAAAGTCTATATCAAGGCTCTTAAACCTTGGGCTGATGGGTGTGGTTCAGTAGGGCCTGAGTCTCTTGTATGCATTTGTGTAGCCCATGACCCTATGCCTCAGGAATTGAGAGGGTGGTGGGAGCCGCGGATCACGGAACAGTTGCCTGTGGAGGGAGGTGGTATTTTTCTACTACCGGCTATACTACTACATTGCTTTGGTATGAGAAGTTACAGACCAAGTTCGAGTTTCAGGCGTATGCGTCAATTTTTTATGGAGTTATGCCCCATTTCGACTTAAGAAATGCGAAAAATATCAGCTTTCTGCACTTTTGTTCGCACTCCTTCAAGATCTTTAAGTTAAACTCGGTGCATCGCTTTAGTATAAGGAATTACAGAGCAAGTTCGAGTTTCAGACATTTTCGTGAATTTTTCATGGAGTTATGCCCCATTTTGACTTATGAAATACGAAAAATATTAGTTTTCCGCACTTTTTTTCGCAGTCTTTCCATATATTGTACTGAGAATTGCTACATTGCTTTGTTATGAGAAGCTACAGACCAAGTTCGAGTTTCAGGCGTATGCGTCTATTTTTGATGGAGTTATGCCCCCTTTCGACTTAGGAAATATGAAAAATATCAGCTTTCTGCACTCTTTTTCGCACTCATTCAAGATATTTAAGGACACGTCAGTGCATCGCTTTAGTCTAAGGGGTTACAGAGCAAGTTCGAGTTTCAGACATTTTCGTCAATTTTCATGGAGTTATGCCCCTTTCGTTTATGAAATACGAAAAATATTAGTTTCCCGCACTATTTTTCGCAGTCTTTCAAGATATTCTACTGAGAATTGCTACATTGCTTTGTTATGAGAAGTTACAGACCAAGTTCGAGTTTTAGGGGTATACATCAATTTTTGATGGAGTTATGCCCGCTTTCGACGAAAAATACCACTTTTTTCGCAATCCTTCAAGATATTTAAGGGAAAATTGGTACATCGCTTTAGTATAAAGTATTAAGTTCGAGTTTCAGACATTTTCGTCAGTTTTTCATTGAGTTATGCTCCCTTTCGACTTATGAAATGTGAAAAATATTAGTTTTCCACCCTTTTTCTCGCAGTCTTTCAAGATATTCAACTGAGAATTGGTACATTACTTTATTATGAGAAAGTACAGACCACGTTCGAGTTTCAGGCGTTTGCGTCATTTTTTATGGGGTTATGTCCCCTTTCGACTTATGAAATTCCTTCTCTACCATATATAACTGAAACATGGTGTATTGCTATGTTATGAGAAATTACAGATCAAGTTCGAGTTTCAGCTGCTTCTGACTATTTTTAATGGAGTTTTTGACTGTCAATCTCTAAAGATGTATATCACCACATAGGGGACATGTATTGCAAAGCAATACTTGCAGAATGCTTGTTGTAATAGTGAGCTTGAACAAGTTTACGCGAAAACAGATGACATCAGTGCTAACAGACATTGATGACATACAGTCAAACTTGTATTAAGACACCGCCGATGGGAGAATCAGAAGGCGGTCTCTTAAAACAGGTGGTTTCTTAATAGAGATTCAAATACATTGCTTAATTGGATTTAGGAATTGAAGAAGGTCCAAATGCATTGCTTAATTGGATTTAGTAATCGAAAAAAGTGACCTCGCAATGCATAAATCTCACTCACTCTACCCATGCTCCGATGCTAATTTGGTCATTCAGACACATGTGTTAAAAGGAGAGTGTGGAACACAGTCAACCCTGCTATGAAAACCACCTGTATTAATATACCATATTAGCAGCAGGGCATGGTTAGAGTGAATGTGGGTTAATTTAGAAGCTAACTAAATAGATTTCAAAATATTCAAGAGTTCAGATGTCAGCGTGCATAATACATATCTTACATATTTAGGCAGTCGTGGAAGAAGGTAATTAATCTGTTAACTGAAGTTTTTATTTTCTTTGGTATTTAAGTCTATCAGGGTAATCAGGATGATAAATCAATTGACGGTGAGAAAACCTGTATATTATTACCCCCTCCAATTTCATACTGCAAATATAGTAAAGAAAATAGTCCAAGGGACGATAACTCCAGTGATTGGCTGTGGACCTGTTTTACTTTCGCAACACCGATATTAGGTACCAACATTAACATTGTGACCAAGTTTGTTGTCAATCCATCCAGAAATAACAAAACGTGTCACCATTGTTAACGACCGACGGGCGGACAGACAGACAGACAGACAGACAGACAGACAGACAGACAGACAGACAGACAGACAGACAGACAGACAGACAGACAGACAGACAGACAGACAGACAGACAGACAGACAGACAGACAGACAGACAGACAGACAGACAGACAGACAGACAGACAGACAGACAGACAGACAGACAGACAGACAGACAGACAGACAGACAGACAGACAGACAGACAGACAGACAGACAGACAGACAGACAGACAGACAGACAGACAGACAGACAGACAGACAGACAGACAGACAGACAGACAGACAGACAGACAGACAGACAGACAGACAGACAGACAGACAGACAGACAGACAGACAGACAGACAGACAGACAGACAGACAGACAGACAGACAGACAGACAGACAGACAGACAGACAGACAGACAGACAGACAGACAGACAGACAGACAGACAGACAGACAGACAGACAGACAGACAGACAGACAGACAGACAGACAGACAGACAGACAGACAGACAGACAGACAGACAGACAGACAGACAGACAGACAGACAGACAGACAGACAGACAGACAGACAGACAGACAGACAGACAGACAGACAGACAGACAGACAGACAGACAGACAGACAGACAGACAGACAGACAGACAGACAGACAGACAGACTTGAGAAGGATAGAATCCATTGGACGAAAGAAACAGCTAATTGTATTTATAACCATTGGTTGACGGTACTTAGTTTAAACTAAATGTGGGTCAAGGCAATAGCTCCCCTAACATAGGATTAGGAACAAACCTTGTCAATTTAGCAGCTGACTATGATCTCTCACCATCTGAAAAATCAATTCTCGATCGTGGTCTTACTTTTATACCAACTCCAAAACCAAAAACAGGATTAGATTTGCTTTTAGACACAGGTCTTATTGAAGTAGCTAATTTTGGTCATTCAGTAAAAATAGCCCATCATTTTCGAAATTTAAATGGAGAGTCAAAACCATTCACTGGAAAATCCGGTTGGGACCCTCCAGATAGGCTAGTTGATGACAATGTTAAAGCAACCATAAAAACGGTTGCTGGTATAGCCAGATCATTGCCAGTTACAAACAATAAGCAAAACCTTTCATTTCTCGAACAACAGGCTATCAACAAATTACGTAGAAATCAAAATATTATTATAAAACCAGCCGATAAAGGTTCAGCAACTGTGATTATGTCTAGAGAAAACTACATCCGCGAGGCCGAAAGGCAGTTAACTAACACCAGGCATTACAGAAAACTTGATAATTTAATATGGCCTCAAAACCGACAAAATTTCATTGAAATACTTAATTCATTGCATACAGATAAGTACATCGATAAGAAACAGCTAAAGTATCTGCTAGGTGAGAATAATCCACAAAATCGGACATTTTATATCTTGCCTAAAATCCATAAACCTATCAGCACCTGGTTAGATCCATTGACACCTCCTGGACGACCCATCATTTCAGACTGTGGCAGTGAGTCTTATGGCATTTCAGAATATATTGATTACTATTTAAAGCCCATTGCTAATAGACACAAGAGCTTTCTCAAAAACACTGAACACTTTCTTTCAAAGTTATCCAAATTGTCAGTTCCGAAAGATGCATATTTAGTCACATTAGACATAGATGCTATGTATACCAATATAGATATTGATGCTGGAGTCAATGCTATTAAGAATTCTTTTGTCAAATTTCCTGATCCAGATCGACCAGACACGGAAATTCTAAAATTATTAGAGCTAAGTCTTAAAGGAAACGATTTCCAATTTAATGGTGAAAATTACCTTCAAATCTGTGGATGCGCAATGGGTAAACGATTCAGCCCAAATTTTGCCACGATTTATGTTGCGGAGTGGGAAGTGGAGGCACTGAACAAATCAACCAAAAAGCCTCTTCTTTACCTCAGATATCTAGATGACATCTTCATAGTTTGGCAACATTCAGAAGAAGACTTTTGGGAATTTTTTCGCATTTTAAATAACCAAGATTCAAACATCAAGCTAAAAGCTACTATTAGTGGAACATCGGTTGACTTTTTAGATGTCACGATCTATAAGGGTCCTCAATTTGATTCCTCTGGAAAATTAGAATATAAAGTATTCTTTAAGCCAACAGACTCACATCAGCTGCTTCACAAAAAATCATTTCATCCTCCACACACATTTAAAGGTTTGATCAAATCGCAAATCATAAGATTTTTTCGAAACTCTAGCAACAGGCAAAATCTGAATAGTGCATGCTCTACTCTGTTTGATGCTTTGAAAGCACGAGGCTATTCAGCCCGTTTTCTTCGAAAAATTAAAGCAGACACCATCAATGAGCTTGAAAATCTAAAACCTCATAGCGGACCCGAGTTTGAGCCTGTCCAAATTAAACACAATAAACCAATCATGTGCGATGGATCAGTTTCTAAATGCGACAAAAATAGATGCAAAGTAAACAACTATATTGTAAACCAACAAACATTCCTGAGCTTTCAAACTAAAAATGAATATCATATCCGAACTAATATGCATTGTGATTCTGAGAATGTAGTTTATTTGATCAATTGTGCCCTTTGCCAGAAACAGTATGTTGGTGAAACCAAAAATGCATTTAGAGTGCGTGCTAGACGCCACGTTTCTGATATTAACACCTCAGCAGATACGCCAATTGCTCAACATTTCCAACTTCCTGATCATTCAGTTGAACATCATTTTGAAATCATGCCAATAGAACAGATTCCGACCTTCGAAAGTGAGGAAGAAACGAGTTCGTTTCGCAAAATCCGAGAAGGCCATTGGATTAGAACACTCCAAACAAAAGCACCATTTGGAATAAATGTAGATTCGGGAATATCACAAAAGAACAAAATTATCCCATTTCAACTCATATACAATAGACGTAATGTTGAATTAGCAAAAACCATGAAAGACGAATATTCACAGTTGCAATCTAAATTAAAGGAACCGATCAAAGCACGACCAGTAATAGCTTACAATAGAAATCCAAACCTGAAAGATTTGCTAGTAAGATCAAAGTTAGACCTTATAGTTCCTGATAACAATGACAAGGTTTCATCCCTCCCTACCTATTCTTAAATAAATCTAATCCCAACCAAAATCAATGGTGGGGCAACATGAAATCATATCCGTAGGACATCTTTTAATCTTGTGTCTGCAAAAGTATGTGTGCGTACGTGTGTGCGTGCGTGCGTGCGTGCGTGCGTGCGTTCGTTCGTTCGTGCGTGCGTGCGTTCGTTCGTTCGTGCGTCCGGGCGTTTGTTCGTATGTGTGTATGTGTGTGGGTGTGTGCTCGTACATCCGCACGTGTGTGCATCTATACTTGCGTGGGTGTATGTGTGCGTGTGTGTATGTGGGTGTGGGTGCATTAATTCGTGAGTACATTAGTGCGTGGGTGTGTGCGTGCATGCATTCGTGCGTTCGTTCGTGCATGCGTTCATGCATGCATTATTGCGTGCATTCGTGCATGTATTACTGTGGGCATGTGTTATTGCATGCATTCGTGCATTCGTTCAGATGTGTGCGTGCGTGCGTGCGTACGTGCGTGCGTGCGTGCGTGCGTACGTGGTGCATTCGTGTGTGTGTGATTTCTCTATAATGTAGGATCAATCCCAGCCTTTACCTGTTAAAGCGACCTACTGATAAGTTCATTTTACCCCAACTAATCTCAAGGGGGGACCACTCTAAGTAAATCTAAACTTGGTCTCGATAGGACAAATTTAGGTAAAGAAATTTGTAATTAAATTCCTGTGCCAATGCGTTTTTTTCAATGTAAAGACAGACAGACAGACAGACAGACAGACAGACAGACAGACAGACAGACAGACAGACAGACAGACAGACAGACAGACAGACAGACAGACAGACAGACAGACAGACAGACAGACAGACAGACAGACAGACAGACAGACAGACAGACAGACAGACAGACAGACAGACAGACAGACAGACAGACAGACAGACAGACAGACAGACAGACAGACAGACAGACAGACAGACAGACAGACAGACAGACAGACAGACAGACAGACAGACAGACAGACAGACAGACAGACAGACAGACTTGAGAAGGATAGAATCCATTGGACGAAAGAAACAGCTAATTGTATTTATAACCATTGGTTGACGGTACTTAGTTTAAACTAAATGTGGGTCAAGGCAATAGCTCCCCTAACATAGGATTAGGAACAAACCTTGTCAATTTAGCAGCTGACTATGATCTCTCACCATCTGAAAAATCAATTCTCGATCGTGGTCTTACTTTTATACCAACTCCAAAACCAAAAACAGGATTAGATTTGCTTTTAGACACAGGTCTTATTGAAGTAGCTAATTTTGGTCATTCAGTAAAAATAGCCCATCATTTTCGAAATTTAAATGGAGAGTCAAAACCATTCACTGGAAAATCCGGTTGGGACCCTCCAGATAGGCTAGTTGATGACAATGTTAAAGCAACCATAAAAACGGTTGCTGGTATAGCCAGATCATTGCCAGTTACAAACAATAAGCAAAACCTTTCATTTCTCGAACAACAGGCTATCAACAAATTACGTAGAAATCAAAATATTATTATAAAACCAGCCGATAAAGGTTCAGCAACTGTGATTATGTCTAGAGAAAACTACATCCGCGAGGCCGAAAGGCAGTTAACTAACACCAGGCATTACAGAAAACTTGATAATTTAATATGGCCTCAAAACCGACAAAATTTCATTGAAATACTTAATTCATTGCATACAGATAAGTACATCGATAAGAAACAGCTAAAGTATCTGCTAGGTGAGAATAATCCACAAAATCGGACATTTTATATCTTGCCTAAAATCCATAAACCTATCAGCACCTGGTTAGATCCATTGACACCTCCTGGACGACCCATCATTTCAGACTGTGGCAGTGAGTCTTATGGCATTTCAGAATATATTGATTACTATTTAAAGCCCATTGCTAATAGACACAAGAGCTTTCTCAAAAACACTGAACACTTTCTTTCAAAGTTATCCAAATTGTCAGTTCCGAAAGATGCATATTTAGTCACATTAGACATAGATGCTATGTATACCAATATAGATATTGATGCTGGAGTCAATGCTATTAAGAATTCTTTTGTCAAATTTCCTGATCCAGATCGACCAGACACGGAAATTCTAAAATTATTAGAGCTAAGTCTTAAAGGAAACGATTTCCAATTTAATGGTGAAAATTACCTTCAAATCTGTGGATGCGCAATGGGTAAACGATTCAGCCCAAATTTTGCCACGATTTATGTTGCGGAGTGGGAAGTGGAGGCACTGAACAAATCAACCAAAAAGCCTCTTCTTTACCTCAGATATCTAGATGACATCTTCATAGTTTGGCAACATTCAGAAGAAGACTTTTGGGAATTTTTTCGCATTTTAAATAACCAAGATTCAAACATCAAGCTAAAAGCTACTATTAGTGGAACATCGGTTGACTTTTTAGATGTCACGATCTATAAGGGTCCTCAATTTGATTCCTCTGGAAAATTAGAATATAAAGTATTCTTTAAGCCAACAGACTCACATCAGCTGCTTCACAAAAAATCATTTCATCCTCCACACACATTTAAAGGTTTGATCAAATCGCAAATCATAAGATTTTTTCGAAACTCTAGCAACAGGCAAAATCTGAATAGTGCATGCTCTACTCTGTTTGATGCTTTGAAAGCACGAGGCTATTCAGCCCGTTTTCTTCGAAAAATTAAAGCAGACACCATCAATGAGCTTGAAAATCTAAAACCTCATAGCGGACCCGAGTTTGAACCTGTCCAAATTAAACACAATAAACCAATCATGTGCGATGGATCAGTTTCTAAATGCGACAAAAATAGATGCAAAGTAAACAACTATATTGTAAACCAACAAACATTCCTGAGCTTTCAAACTAAAAATGAATATCATATCCGAACTAATATGCATTGTGATTCTGAGAATGTAGTTTATTTGATCAATTGTGCCCTTTGCCAGAAACAGTATGTTGGTGAAACAAAAAATGCATTTAGAGTGCGTGCTAGACGCCACGTTTCTGATATTAACACCTCAGCAGATACGCCAATTGCTCAACATTTCCAACTTCCTGATCATTCAGTTGAACATCATTTTGAAATCATGCCAATAGAACAGATTCCGACCTTCGATAGTGAGGAAGAAACGAGTTCGTTTCGCAAAATCCGAGAAGGCCATTGGATTAGAACACTCCAAACAAAAGCACCATTTGGAATAAATGTAGATTCGGGAATATCACAAAAGAACAAAATTATCCCATTTCAACTCATATACAATAGACGTAATGTTGAATTAGCAAAAACCATGAAAGACGAATATTCACAGTTGCAATCTAAATTAAAGGAACCGATCAAAGCACGACCAGTAATAGCTTACAATAGAAATCCAAACCTGAAAGATTTGCTAGTAAGATCAAAGTTAGACCTTATAGTTCCTGATAACAATGACAAGGTTTCATCCCTCCCTACCTATTCTTAAATAAATCTAATCCCAACCAAAATCAATGGTGGGGCAACATGAAATCATATCCGTAGGACATCTTTTAATTTTGTGTCTGCAAAAGTATGTGTGCGTACGTGTGTGCGTACGTGTGTGCGTGCGTTCGTTCGTTCGTTCGTTCGTTCGTGCGTGCGTGCGTTCGTTCGTTCGTTCGTTCGTGCGTCCGGGCGTTTGTTCGTATGTGTGTATGTGTGTGGGTGTGTGCTCGTACATCCGCACGTGTGTGCATCTATACTTGCGTGGGTGTATGTGTGCGTGTGTGTATGTGGGTGTGGGTGCATTAATTCGTGAGTACATTAGTGCGTGGGTGTGTGCGTGCATGCATTCGTGCGTTCGTTCGTGCATGCGTTCATGCATGCATTATTGCGTGCATTCGTGCATGTATTACTGTGGGCATGTGTTATTGCATGCATTCGTGCATTCGTTCAGATGTGTGCGTGCGTGCGTGCGTGCGTGCGTGCGTGCGTGCGTGCGTGCGTGCGTACGTGCGTGCGTGCGTGCGTGCGTGCGTGCGTGCATTCGTGTGTGTGTGATTTCTCTATAATGTAGGATCAATCCCAGCCTTTACCTGTTAAAGCGACCTACTGATAAGTTCATTTTACCCCAACTAATCTCAAGGGGGGACCACTCTAAGTAAATCTAAACTTGGTCTCGATAGGACAAATTTAGGTAAAGAAATTTGTAATTAAATTCCTGTGCCAATGCGTTTTTTTCAATGTAAAGACGGACTTGCTTGTGCCAGGCCTCCATATTTGTCCCAAATCAAACAATTTTAAACTGTTAATATTTATAAATACACTGTCGGAATTGGTCTGCTGGTAGCTGATGTTTCGTTTGCACGGTCGTCCATACCTGCAATCGTGCATGCATGCGTTCGCGTGTACATTCGTTCGTTCGTTCGTTCGTTCGTTCGTTCGTTCGTTCGTTCGTTCGTTCGTTCGTTCGTTCGTTCGTTCGTTCGTTCGTTCGTGCGGGCGGGCGTGCGGGCGTGCGGACGTCCGCGCATTCATATGTGCTTATGTTCATTCATTCATTCATTCATTCGTCCACCTATCTGTTCACTCATCCTGTCACCTGTCCTTGGCCTCTCTATTGGTTTACTGGTCTGTGCCTCTCAGACACCAATTGATTGTCTGTGTGGATGGACTGATGGATGGATTACTGGGTTGGTGTCCGGGTGGGCGCATGGATTGTTTGGACATATATGTTTGTAAGGGTGCAAACCACCTCTCTTCCGCAACCACCTGTCATATTTTATTCTTATTTTTTCAACAGCCAACTCATTGCAAAGAAGCAATTAGCACTTTGCAATGACTAAGTGAATAAATTAAACCAAATTCGGAAATCAAATTGTAGCTTTCACCCATTTTCCTATTCATTTGTTCAGTCGTCTAGTCATCCACCGGGTATCTGTCTATCAGTTTACAAATCTGTTCTCCCCTTAATCAAGTATTTGTTTAGGTGGATGGCGGGATGGACTGATTGATGGATTGATATGCTGGTGTCTGGGCGGGTGAATGAGTGCATGGGTTGTTGGACATATAAGCGTGCAAAGCTCAAACAACCTGTGACTTACAACCACCTCTCTTTTGAAGGAATCTCACTAGACCAACAACATTCAGTCAATCCACAATGGATCATCCTATGTCAGAAAGACCTGCTCAAAACTATTTGTTTAATCCTATTTTCGAACACATGGCAACGCCAACTTATTACAAAGAAGTAATCAATGCTTTGTAATAACTGAGTGAACCGATTTGCCCAGATCAAAAAACTGTATAACTCCTAACAGTCAGAATTTGTTACTATTTTCGAACACACGGCAACGCCAACTTATTACAAAGAAGTAATCAACGCTTTGTAATGACTGAGTGAACCGATTCGCCAAGATAAAAAAACTGTATAACTTGTCAGAATTTGTTTTAAATAATCTGTATTCAGGAAACCTGTCCCTTGCAGTACTCAAACAACAAGTAAATTATTCTCAGCCGCCATGATTAAACATATCTCGGCAGCATTTGATCTAATGACTGACCAAATAGCCCTCATTGTTATTTTCACACCTTAATCGCCTGAAACGAACCGGCGTACTAACCCATGCTACAGTTAGATAAGCTCAATATAATTAAGCAATCACGCCTTTTGTATTAGCTGTTTAACTTCAGTAGCGCACAAGGCGCACATTGATCTAAAGCAGGTCTTCGGGTTTAGTTTGATCTTTTGTGGAGAGACTGAATTAATAGTTAATCAGTAGTCACCATTGCAGTAATTCTCCTATAAATATGTAAGAATTATCAGTTGCCATTAGACCAGTTTTTTCGCTGCATGACGAAGACCATTACGTCGAAAGCGCTCCAGCAACTGACAGTGTAAGCTTTAATTTTATATATATATAATAATCTTGTATTAATTGTTCTTATTTTTCAGTCTCTAAATTGTTTCAACACATATCGCTCTAGTTAATATTTGGTAGTTAACTTTTTTGAACTTTTCTGACTAAATTTGACATAAATCTGTAGAAATTTGATTACGTTCTAAAATGGCCAAGAATTTCAACGGCCCAGTAGGTAAAGGACGCAAATCTGGCAACCCAGCGTCCAACTTTTCTTCAACCAAAAGTGCTCCTAACCAGTCTGTTCAGGCCTTTCAGAGACTGGTTAAGATGTACTTCCATGTGTTGCAATGCTTGCATCACTATGGTCTTTTACGAGAGCATTTGGCATCAGACTCTCTCCCGAAATCTCTCAGCATGAAAATGGAGGAGATGAACTCGTTTTTCTGCCCTGCCTTACGAGATGACGAATTTTTGAAATCGACCAGCATGATAAACCAAATTTGGGCTCATAGCTGCTTAGAAAATTTAATCAAACATTATCGAAGCAAATTGGACAAATTAAAGGCAGAGGTAAAAGTGGCCGAATCTAATGTAATTCTTGATCTAGACAGAGCCAAAGGCATAGCATTGAAATGGGGTAGGCAAAATTTTGGAAATAAATTGGCCACAATGACAATCACAAATTTTTGGAAATTTTTGGCAGAAATAGCTAGTGATAAGCAAAATAGAGTGATGTCTCTACCAACACCGGCGGCCACACCGAGTACAGGTTCAGGTTATCATTCAACAATGACTAACAAACGACAACGGTCACCAACCACCTTCACACCCTCGCCTACAACTTCCAAGCGGACGAATCTGTATACATCACCAACACCAGCACCTGGTGTTGATGATGTAACAGAGTCATGGCCGGCTCTCCCAAAGACAAATTCTCCTCCTGTGCGCCGTTGTCGGGTTGTTACTCACTGTTCCCCCAATCTACCACCTAGCAACTCTTCCTCATCTCTTCCACTATCTTCTCCTCGCCACCTTCTGACTCGATCTTCTCCTCTTCCTCCTTCTCCTCTCTCAATCCCGCCTCCTCCTCTTCCTCCTCAAACTTCTTCTCTTCATGCATCTCCTCTCTCAATCCCGCCTCCTCCTCTTCCTCCTCAAAGTTCTTCTCTTTATGCATCTCCTCTCTCAATCCCGCCTCTTGCTCCTCATACTCAATCTTCTCCTCTTGCATCTCCTCTCTCCATCCCTCCTCCTCCTCTTCCTCCTACGCTTCATCTCTCTTCTCCTCACGCACCTTCTTCTGCTCCTCTTCTTCTGTCTCCACCTCCTCTCCCTCCTATGGAGAATAATAGTAACCTGTCTGACAGGAAGTTTGCTAGGTACCGTCATCAATCGCATAGCAAGGGCCTGTGGAGGATCCCCAGAATCACCAAAAAGATTCTGATGATAGGGTCCTCTAATCTAGCCCGAATTGATTTAGATGTCCATCCTGACATCCAGGTTGAGTGCTATCCTGGTGCCGCATTATCACATTTCAGAACAATGGCTATGCGACACCAGGATGGCCCTAGCCCGGAGAAGATCATCTTGAATATTGGCATCAACTCCAAAAATGAGCATCCAACCAAAGCCTCAAGCCATTTACGGTTCATGGCTCGTGAATTTAAAAACACCTTCCCTAATGCGGAGTTGCACTTTGCTGAGATTAACTTCTCTGATAGCTTGTCAGACAGGCAAAGGTACTGTCTCAAGCGTATCAACGAATCAGCAAGGTCCAACTGCCACGTTGATAAGGTCATCCCCAAAATTTCTGATGCGAATTTTCATGTTGAGAAGGATAGAATCCATTGGACGAAAGAAACAGCTAATTGTATTTATAACCATTGGTTGACGGTACTTAGTTTAAACTAAATGTGGGTCAAGGCAATAGCTCCCCTAACATAGGATTAGGAACAAACCTTGTCAATTTAGCAGCTGACTATGATCTCTCACCATCTGAAAAATCAATTCTCGATCGTGGTCTTACTTTTATACCAACTCCAAAACCAAAAACAGGATTAGATTTGCTTTTAGACACAGGTCTTATTGAAGTAGCTAATTTTGGTCATTCAGTAAAAATAGCCCATCATTTTCGAAATTTAAATGGAGAGTCAAAACCATTCACTGGAAAATCCGGTTGGGACCCTCCAGATAGGCTAGTTGATGACAATGTTAAAGCAACCATAAAAACGGTTGCTGGTATAGCCAGATCATTGCCAGTTACAAACAATAAGCAAAACCTTTCATTTCTCGAACGACAGGCTATCAACAAATTACGTAGAAATCAAAATATTATTATAAAACCAGCCGATAAAGGTTCAGCAACTGTGATTATGTCTAGAGAAAACTACATCCGCGAGGCCGAAAGGCAGTTAACTAACACCAGGCATTACAGAAAACTTGATAATTTAATTTGGCCTCAAAACCGACAAAATTTCATTGAAATACTTAATTCATTGCATACAGATAAGTACATCGATAAGAAACAGCTAAAGTATCTGCTAGGTGAGAATAATCCACAAAATCGGACATTTTATATCTTGCCTAAAATCCATAAACCTATCAGCACCTGGTTAGATCCATTGACACCTCCTGGACGACCCATCATTTCAGACTGTGGCAGTGAGTCTTATGGCATTTCAGAATATATTGATTACTATTTAAAGCCCATTGCTAATAGACACAAGAGCTTTCTCAAGAACACTGAACACTTTCTTTCAAAGTTATCCAAATTGTCAGTTCCGAAAGATGCATATTTAGTCACATTAGACATAGATGCTATGTATACCAATATAGATATTGATGCTGGAGTCAATGCTATTAAGAATTCTTTTGTCAAATTTCCTGATCCAGATCGACCAGACACGGAAATTCTAAAATTATTAGAGCTAAGTCTTAAAGGAAACGATTTCCAATTTAATGGTGAAAATTACCTTCAAATCTGTGGATGCGCAATGGGTAAACGATTCAGCCCAAATTTTGCCACGATTTATGTTGCGGAGTGGGAAGAGGAGGCACTGAACAAATCAACCAAAAAGCCTCTTCTTTACCTCAGATATCTAGATGACATCTTCATAGTTTGGCAACATTCAGAAGAAGACTTTTGGGAATTTTTTCGCATTTTAAATAACCAAGATTCAAACATCAAGCTAAAAGCTACTATTAGTGGAACATCGGTTGACTTTTTAGATGTCACGATCTATAAGGGTCCTCAATTTGATTCCTCTGGAAAATTAGAATATAAAGTATTCTTTAAGCCAACAGACTCACATCAGCTGCTTCACAAAAAATCATTTCATCCTCCACACACATTTAAAGGTTTGATCAAATCGCAAATCATAAGATTTTTTCGAAACTCTAGCAACAGGCAAAATCTGAATAGTGCATGCTCTACTCTGTTTGATGCTTTGAAAGCACGAGGCTATTCAGCCCGTTTTCTTCGAAAAATTAAAGCAGACACCATCAATGAGCTTGAAAATCTAAAACCTCATAGCGGACCCGAGTTTGAACCTGTCCAAATTAAACACAATAAACCAATCATGTGCGATGGATCAGTTTCTAAATGCGACAAAAATAGATGCAAAGTAAACAACTATATTGTAAACCAACAAACATTCCTGAGCTTTCAAACTAAAAATGAATATCATATCCGAACTAATATGCATTGTGATTCTGAGAATGTAGTTTATTTGATCAATTGTGCCCTTTGCCAGAAACAGTATGTTGGTGAAACAAAAAATGCATTTAGAGTGCGTGCTAGACGCCACGTTTCTGATATTAACACCTCAGCAGATACGCCAATTGCTCAACATTTCCAACTTCCTGATCATTCAGTTGAACATCATTTTGAAATCATGCCAATAGAACAGATTCCGACCTTCGATAGTGAGGAAGAAACGAGTTCGTTTCGCAAAATCCGAGAAGGCCATTGGATTAGAACACTCCAAACAAAAGCACCATTTGGAATAAATGTAGATTCGGGAATATCACAAAAGAACAAAATTATCCCATTTCAACTCATATACAATAGACGTAATGTTGAATTAGCAAAAACCATGAAAGACGAATATTCACAGTTGCAATCTAAATTAAAGGAACCGATCAAAGCACGACCAGTAATAGCTTACAATAGAAATCCAAACCTGAAAGATTTGCTAGTAAGATCAAAGTTAGACCTTATAGTTCCTGATAACAATGACAAGGTTTCATCCCTCCCTACCTATTCCTAAATAAATCTAATCCCAACCAAAATCAATGGTGGGGCAACATGAAATCATATCCGTAGGACATCTTTTAATTTTGTGTCTGCAAAAGTATGTGTGCGTACGTGTGTGCGTACGTGTGTGCGTGCGTGCGTGCGTTCGTTCGTTCGTTCGTTCGTTCGTTCGTTCGTTCGTTCGTTCGTGCGTGCGTTCGTTCGTTCGTTCGTTCGTTCGTTCGTTCGTGCGTCCGGGCGTTTGTTCGTATGTGTGTATGTGTGTGGGTGTGTGCTCGTACATCCGCACGTGTGTGCATCTATACTTGCGTGGGTGTATGTGTGTGTATGTGGGTGTGGGTGCATTAATTCGTGAGTACATTAGTGCGTGGGTGTGTGCGAGCATGCATTCGTGCGTTCGTTCGTGCATGCGTTCATGCATGCATTATTGCGTGCATTCGTGCATGTATTACTGTGGGCATGTGTTATAGCATGCATTCGTGCATTCGTTCAGATGTGTGCGTGCGTGCGTGCGTGCGTGCGTGCGTGCGTGCGTGCGTGCGTGCGTGCGTGCGTGCGTGCGTGCGTGCGTGCGTGCGTGCGTGCGTACGTGCGTACGTGCGTGCGTGCGTGCGTGCGTGCGGGCGTGCATTCGTGTGTGTGTGATTTCTCTATAATGTAGGATCAATCCCAGCCTTTACCTGTTAAAGCGACCTACTGATAAGTTCATTTTACCCCAACTAATCTCAAGGGGGGACCACTCTAAGTAAATCTAAACTTGGTCTCGATAGGACAAATTTAGGTAAAGAAATTTGTAATTAAATTCCTGTGCCAATGCGTTTTTTTCAATGTAAAGACAGACGGACGGACGGACGGACGGACGGACGGACGGACGGACGGACGGACGGACGGACGGACAGACAGACAGACAGACAGACAGACAGACAGACAGACAGACAGACAGACAGACAGACAGACAGACAGACAGACAGACAGACAGACAGACAGACAGACAGACAGGTGGGTAGGGGAGGGTGTTTGGCATCGCTATACCTAGCTAAAAATGAATCTGGACTCTGCGAGGGCAGGGATGATTGATTTGTGTATGGCCTCCCCCGACCCACGTTGGTGCACCCCGTTAAGATAACTCAACCTTATTTGCACGTTTCTCGTGTGGTTCAGAGTTTGGTCGCGAGGGGCAGGCCTTACTGTGGACAGCATGGGCAGTTGGTGTATGACACCCGGTCGGAGGAACTGCCTGTTGAGTGCACATCATCCCGACTGACGACAGTTGGGTCTGTCCGGGGATAATCCCTTGGGTGTATACATAGCATTACGCGGTCAAAGATATTTGCTGAAATGGCTAAAAGAACAGAGGTCCATATCCAACCTGGCAGAAACCGCAGCCTAATTTTAGTGCTAAAATGGTATTTCGCAGATCACTTGAAAATCTCATAAACACGACCTCATCTAACCAATGCATAGTGTTTTGAGCCACTCAGTTACGGTAAATTCTATTGAATTTTTTCATGAAGAGGGAGCCATGAGAGACAAAACTGTATTGGCATGTATACGGAATAAAAAGATATAATGTCAGAGGCATAAGATGTTACAACACCTATTGATAATGGCTTGCGTATATATAATAGAGATGTCATGGCCGGATTACCATGTATGGCCGTCAACAGCTGCACATTTGCAAAACTTGCACACATGTATATGACACGGCTCATAACATGTACCATTCTGGCAGATAGTGTCAGATATACGTTTTGAGCAATACGCGCAAACAAACACCATCAATGTCGAGGAAGGTGGCATACGACTAGCGTAGCGGGTTGTGCAAACCAATACCAGGACCAGATCCTCTATCGGTTGTTTTGTTTCGGGCACTCTGGTGTGAGTGTGCACCTTTAATACGAAATCAGCAGATTGTCAGTAGTTTGCTGATTAGCAGAGCGTTTTGGATTGTTTTCCCTACGGAACGCAAGGCTGATAACGTTAATGATAATAATAATGTTAATAATTATGTATGGTAATAATAATGATTATAAACGCTGTTGCACGTTCATAGATTGATGGGGAAAATTGTATATAACCCCATATACCTTGTACAAAGTCTGAATGTAATAAATTTATCAGTATCAGTGTCTTGCACCGTGGCAAACGTATTGCCCCTACATACCCCCCCCCCACCCCCACCCCACCCCCACCCACACAGACACACACTCACCCCCTCACTCATCGAACAAAGGAGCATTAACAAGCTTCATTCGTTCTTATATTATGGAATATATACCAAGCAGTCGCACTCATAAAAGAAAGTATATCTTGCTGGTAGCTTTTCTGATGGAGAAAAAACAGTTTGTCTACTGCTCGGTCTGCTGACATGAAGAGGCAGATACTAATCAGCTCATCTGACACCGATGTCTTTGTTCTGGATGTGCATTACTTTTCCCAGTTACGGAATAGACATCCTCTTTATGTTTAAACAGGTAGAGTAACAACCACTGCAGTGCAGATGTCAATCCTGTTAACCACCTATATGAAGCAATAAACCTGATCATTCCATGCATTGTTCGTGCACTACATGCATTGGCATGGTATCACACTGCACAGCAATTCCCGCGTGGATTCGGCGAAAAGAAAATTGCGTCATCAATATAAAAACTTCAAAAGAAAGGTTCACTTCTATCACCTGATGTCTTTGGGACTTGCGAAGCAGATGGGGTGGGGGGGGGGGTGGACAATAAGAAGCATTGATTATTTCATGACTCCAGTGTATTGTACCAAATCAGCTGAACAAGGAGAGCCATTGTGATTTGAATAATTTATAACGTAGAATCGCTGATAGGATATGCCACTCCATAATCTCGCCCTTCGGAAGGTAGCTTTCCGCAACATCTTAAGCGAATATCCTTTCAAACCAAGATTTGGATGCTATTTCATGTTAGTACATTCACCAGATGGAAGTGGTTGACAATGTGAGTGTGATGAATTCAGATTAAAACTATTTGATGCGCCCTCTGCTGCAGAAATGTTAGGCGAATTAATGTGTTGGTGTCACTCATGTAACAATGTTTGCATTTGGTCAAGGAATGGCATGCCATATACTGAGCAGTGGTTTGCAATGTTAACGAGGACTGTTTGAATATAAGTAATGATTATGAAATAACCTTTTGTGAAACAATAGATCAGGGCGAATAAAATAGATGAACATCTTATTTATGAGAATCTTAAGACGTTGCTTGTTCAGGAAGTGAAAAGGATGCATAGCACATTATGGCACATCGACATGGATACTTTTGTGGCCAATACAATAATTCATCTTGTAATACAGACTATTTTGACAGTGGTCTCTTATACAATGAATGGTGATTGGAATATTGCCGGAGTAATATACATCTCCGATTATTTTAAATACCAGAGAACTGGGTTTCTTGATTTCCAAAGTTGGATATGTTATCAGGTGTTCTCTAAATGTAATCACTGATAACCAAGTAATTTCAATAAATGTATAATGAAAATGTCTATTTATCTTTTGTTCAAATGGTAGCCATGTTGGCAACATGCGTATTTTGTATATAGTCTATGTAGGCTGCAAAGTTAGTTGTAGATACCGATAAGGATGTTTGAAGTCCTTAAATGCGATTAATCGTATAAACAGTGCTTTAATGTATTAGTTATTTTAACCACATTCGGGCAGACTGAAGTGACGAGAACTTGCTAAAATATGGTCTTATGATAGTAGGCTAAACTTCAATTTAGAATGTGTCATATTTCTGTCCAGTCCTGAAACTAAAGTCAAAATATATGGCCCATTCTTGGCTTTTGACCGTTCGCCTAACAAGTAGGCCTATTCATCCTATATATCTATTAGTGAAATGGCTACTACTTCATAGGGGTCTCCGTTGTGGCCTACCTAGGCTATATGGGGATCCGTTTCAAGCTAAGCTCCGCCAACTGTGTACGCGTGTTGGGATCGATTTATATACTTTCAACCCTGAATTCCCAGAATCACAATTTCAAGGTGATTATGCAAGTAACTGTTGAATATTTTGAAACTAATTTGACTGGGTGCTGTTGCTATGGCGGCAACAGCGCCAAGTCAAATTAGTTTCAAAGTATTCAACATAATGTTTATTAAATAGTAAATTCACCAAAGACATACAATTCGTACGCTTGACTGACTTTTAAATGTTCATTGACGGAGCTAGATACATCATTTATTATGCATTTTAAATGTGACGCTAGCCTCCGTGTGACGTAATTGAGTTTGATGTCATATACTTAAGTGGCAGATCGGATCCATCTATGGAATTATAAATCTGTGAATATGACTATCATCATATCTTAGTCCTTTAACCTACACATAGCACTTAGACATGAACAAGCATTTTGCTGAGGAGATATATGGGACTGCAGTATTCAGTTACATTTATGCGTCACCCCGGTGATTTTTCTGGAAGATGTGTTAGACAACAATAGCTTACATCAACACCGTATCTAGAATGAATAGCCTACCACACAGTCTCGTAAACAACTTTGACTTTTGACGGCAGTAGTAAAGTGGGCATGCACCGATAAACAATCTATGCATATGTCTCTATCTACTTTCAAGGAAAGCCTGAAGACATGTTGCAGCAGTGGAGTCAACAATGAGGACGATGATTTGATGCACCGTTTCTCAGTGGTGCAATATTGTGGGCAATGCTTGTGCATAATGCTTCACACACGCACGCACGCTCACATACACGGCGTGAGTATTGCGGTCGGTGTCGTCTGTCTGCCTGTTTGCATGTCTCTTTGTTTGTCCGGAACATATCTTCTAAACACAAGACGGTAAAATCCCCAAATTGGAAACATACAAACATTTTGGGGCTGGTGGCTAGAGAGAATTGAAGTTTCGGGTTAGGAGGTCACTTATCCCAGTCGACGTGCCATAATGTTTACGCTGAAATCCACATTTTGGCCATAACTCGGGATTGCGAGTAAGTAGAATCACTTGGTTCGTCACATCCATTCATATTGTCGCTGATTAGAAATGAAATTGTTTGAGTTTCAAGTCATAAGATCAAATATCTATTGGTCACGGGGACATTAGATTCCTCCCAAAATATACGTTTTCGTCCATAAATCTGGAACCACCAAATTTGGCACATCTATTAATTTTCTAGCTTGATAAAAATCGTTTGAGTTTCAGGTCACGTGGTCTCTAAGTGCATACACGCTTTTGGTCATAACCTGGAAGTGTGAGTGTACAGACACCCATTTTGGCACATATTATCATATATCAGTAAAGATAAGTGTGAGATATCTAGGCCAAGAAAACAAGATTGTAAATTTGTGATAAACACAAGAAACTATTTTTATGCTAGTACTTTTTTAACAACTTGAAACAGACCTAATTTGATAACCTGTGGAAATATAAATAACAATGTCACCTTGAGGTTTGAAAAGGCATGATGTAAATTCATAGGCAGATTTCTGGTTCAGGTTCGTTTAACACAATTCTATTCAGAGAGTTGGTGGTTTGATTCTTCAGAATATTATACAGGTGGTGAAAATTTCTTACTTTCTATTTTCTTTCCCTATGTATTAGAAATATGCCTATACGCCTACGTATGAGACAAAACTAATAATACACTCCTAAGAAATAAGCGTTGAAACTCTCGTCAGAAATGATGAAATATTAAAAAGCTCGGAATAGCAATATATACGATGCCTATATTTGCAATGTGACTAGATCATTTTTGCCGTCGTGCAACCCACCCCCCCCCCACCCCCCCCCCCCCCCCCCCCCCCCCCCCCCCCCCCCCCACCCCCCACACCACATACGCACGCACGCACGCACGCACGCACGCACGCACGCACGCACGCACGCACGCACGCACGCACGCACGCACGCACGCACGTACGCACGCACGCACGCACCCACTCTCTCCCTCTCCCTCTCCCTCTCTCTCTCTCTCTCGCTCTCTCTCCGTTGTTTACAGGTTCTGTATTCGTACAACACGGAACCACGTTATTTTAGTTTGTTAATTTATTTTCCTCTTTGAAGCAGGAAGAAAATCGACAATCCCTTTATTCTATTTGGTCCTAATTTGTGCTATAACCCGTTATTGGATTTACTCAGTCCTAATCATGTTCAGTCTTTCATCGCAGTATTAATAATCATGTTCACGTGATGCCTTGGTGTAGATGTGGACAAGAGCAGCTGTTCATGCCTAGCAGCGGCCATTTTTAACACATTGTTGCCGGAAGTTGTTGCTGTCTAGCACCGCAACAGCTTTAAGAAGCCTCAGTTTCAGTATTGACACTAGGTGCATACGTACGAACACACACACGTACACACGCACGCCTGTTCTCACAACATGACACGTAGACGGGAATGTATTACTATACCTTATTTAAGATATTAAATTGTACGGATTAATTGAAGAAGATAGTTCAAATTGATTTAAATAAATCACGTGATCATCGGCTATACTGATCGCCAACCCATCTCCCTTCCCTACTTCCTCACACACCCTTACACTCCATCATGCATGCTTGAGCGCGCAAAAATGTCTGCACTTATTCATACAATTACAACATTGGCATATGCTATAACAATACCGATATGTAATATGCATACCATGAGAGAGCTTATAGGCTTGACACGGTGTCGTATTCCTTACCTGTGCACTGTAGCATAACATACAGGATTGTCCAGCCTGAAAGAGTCCATTGTACGTAGGAACTTCCCGACAACATTGTTACGTACAATGTGGTGTTTAATCTGAAACACTCACTTCGTTTAAAAGCTAAGATGTCGCCCTTTAAATCCTGAAATCATTCGATGTAAGATAAGCCTACGCGAACGAACAGTTCATTGGGTTAAATTGGCTTTTATTATTTTAAATCCTAATTAAATTATAAATCTTAAATCATGTATTACACAGAGGCATAAACGTTTGATTACACATAGGTCTGCAAATGAATATCACCAGAGCAAATTGTCAATGTGCCGTGCAATGCTACGTACTTTCGACGGATTTAATTTGAATATGATCTATATAATGAGTCTCATCGCTAGCCGCTATACAGGCGAGTAATGTATTATAATAAGCAGATATTTTATCACAACACCATCTTACACATGTGTCGTACAACAAACTTAGGCCGTAGATCCATACATCCTTAAACTTGCCCTAGATTTTAATCAACCACATTATTCCTATCAACGACATATACTTACTCGTCCTAACATGGTAATATCCCAAGAAATAATCTTAAATCCTTAAACATGAACAACTTATAATCTCAGATTCAATGTAATAATACAGGTAAGCTGTCGAATATTTTGAAACTAATTTTATTGGGAGTTGTTGTTGTCATATGCAGCAACAACCCCCAGTCAAATTAGTTTCAAAATATTCCACAGAATAGTTATTAGATTCTAATTGAGTTTTAGATTCGGTATTCGAAGGGTTAATTAATATAGCACATTTTGCTCAGCACATTGTATTCATCTTCATATAGCTCAGTAAACACGATTGAATGCAAAAGTTGTTCGATATTTTGAAACCATTATGACTGAAGGTCGTTGTTGCTTAAGGCAGCGAAGCAGCCACGCATTTCAGCCAATTTGCTATTCAAATATCTAGCATAGCCGTAACTATGGCGTGTTAGTTAAGCTGTTAAATCTGTTTTATCCAGGATGAAATGCGTTACAGATAGATAGATATTTATTTGCCACAATAGGCCATAGGCCCTTGAGTGTAACAACTCAAATATATATATATTCATGGGAAAAACCATACAATAATTAATAAGGAAGTTTAGTAATAATTTATGATTTAAAGTACATTGGAAATTTACCTTTAACAAGTCACCAGCCCACATATGAATAGTAATCGCCCCTAAATACTCTAAACCCCTCCCCTGATCAACCGGCGACAATACTCAATTCAATGTTGAATATTTTAAAACTAGTTTGACTGTTTACTTTCTCCTAATACCATTTTCAGGTGTACGAATTGTATTGTAAATAAATTCTGCAGCTTAATGACTGTTGAATATTTGAGTCTGAATTGAAACAATTTACAAGTGTGGTTATGTAGCCTACGGACACGAAAACCTAGCAGCAACGGTCACCTTATGGAGCGTCAACCGGTGGTCACTAATATCAGCGGAGGTTTCTTAATCCTAACATACAATCGCGCGACTAAGTACGTTCAACTTGTTGAAATGAACAGTCAGCTTTGGCCACGAGTACGGTGCCATTGCGTATTGTCATTGTTGTCTACATTCATATAATTCTATATAGTAGGCCTAACGTTAACCATTTTATCGAGAAAGACGATACCAGATAAATGTATTTTCATTGTATGAGATAGAGATATTATGTTAAACGTTTGAAATTAATCTGACTGGAAGGCTGCAGTGAAAGGCCGCTTGTTACTCAACAGGTTAATTGCTAAAACGTAATGAATTTGCTGTGGGCCTATCTGCTCTAGCTGTTTGTTAAATTGGGTTTACATTTTCGTGATGAAAGTAATTACGTAGTTGTACAATATCGCGACGTTAACCTTTTGAATTTAAAAGATTGAACTCCAAAACTCATTTACAATTTTATAATTATGGTGCTGAATATTTTGAAACTAATTTCTCTGGCGGCAGCAACAGGTTCCTGTCAAATTAGTTTCAAAATTCTCAACAGCTTACCTGTATAATGAGATTTTTACCTTGAAGTGAGATTCTGATAATTCAAATTTCAAAGGGTTACGGTTGTAGTTAGCATAGGTTCGACATGCTGTTGCGCGTGCTTGTCCCTAATTATTTCAGCGAGAGATTAAGTAAAGTAGGACGTTGCCAATTATTAAAGGGCAGTGACGTAGCATACGGTAGTAATTGCGATGGAATCAATAGGCATATTTCGTGATATTTGTTTAGCAATAGTCCAGAAAAAATACGAGTTCGACCTCAAACTAATTGGGACAGAATTTATAACACCACAATGTATTTCTATGAGGTGCGCATAACCTCATGCTAAATGTCCACAAACCCACCCGTGGTGTAACTGTGCCTAATTTGCATAAATCCAATATGGCCGCCATCAATAAGAAATGTGTAATATAGCTACACTCTAGGAAAATACCTACGTTTTTTCTTTTAATTCCCAGAATAGGGTTTATGAGAACCAGGACTAATTTAGAATACATAGTTATTGGATTGATGACAATGTTATTTGTATATTTGTATAAATCCAATAGTGCCTCTATACTAAGCATTCGTGTCGGTGACATTATCCATCATTCAGACAGAAATGCATGTAATTTACCTGTACGGGTTACATGTAAGTCGGTGGCTGAAGACAAGAAGGTATATATATGACTCTGCCATCACATCTTAATTGACAACGGAGGAAATCTCTACAGCAGACGTTTTACTAAGATTAGAAAATAAACCTCTTGATGAATTTCATACAATGACTTCACCAAGGGCAAAACTCTGGGTGTTGCACATGAAACATGGAGACATACTTTGTAAATTTGTAAAGGTTAAATCCTTTTCTATGGAAACTAGAAATTACACTTGCAATCAGTCCGTGATATGCAGGGGTGTATGAACGTCTTTTTTTTTACCTGGGTGTCTAAACAATGAGTGGGGGCCAAAACCTGAAGGCGTTATGGGGGATACAATGGGAGAGGGGAAACCTGATGTGGCTATCGCCCTCTTGACACCCCACCCACCCTACGCCTATGATATGTTCCCATATTTTGCTGCATCGAGACATACCCTGTGTACAGAATGTACATATATATATATATATATATATATATATATATATATATATATATATATATATATATATATATATATATATATATATATATATATATATATATATATATATACCCACAGATGATGACCGAACTGCCAAATTTCTGAAATCGAATCCAGATGCAGATGTCTATCACAAATTTTAAGTAGGGGCAGTAACAGGTACGGGGATGGTCTCTCAAAAGACCTCATCATCGAGCAAGCAATGGCGAGAAAGGTGAAGACACGTTGTGGTCTAACATGTGGAACTGGATTACGAGAGTTTCATATGGAACCTTGAAAACGTTCATTAGTGTTAGATCTGAAACTAGTGAACAACACGTTCATCAGTGTTAGATCTGAACCTACTGAACTGGGCTATGTTATTTGTCGGATTCTTTTGGACTCTATCACACGTCTGCTGTCTATTGAATATTTATATAGAGACACCCTTGCGGACACACTGACCCATCCAATTCAGCTAAATATTTTTTGCAAAAATAGTAGACCCCTCCATATAATTCGTTTTCAGTCAATTTATTTTCAAATATATGTGATTTGAGTTTATGAACAGTAGGCCTACTTGATCATTGTCAACCTACTACGCATGATGGTTATAGTAACGTGATATACACACACCATATGCATACTGTGGGATAGGCCCTGGTATTGTGATGACATAAACGGTATTTGACAGCACGCTCCAGCGAAATACCCACGTCATGCGTAATACAAGCCAAATGTACAATGGTCTAAACGTTGAAACGTGACTGAAATAAAATACGGACATGGACGCAAAAATAAAATACTGACATAGTTCAGACCCGCACACCATATAAAACCAAATTGTTCACTGAATAGGCCTACTCTGCTGAATATTTTGAATCTAATCTGACTGGAAGCTGTCAAGCCTCCATTCAGATTAGTTTTGATTTAACATCTCACCAAAATGGTTGTTTTGAAATTGAGAAACCTGGTTTTCAGGATTTCACTTGGTAAACGATTGCTTCAGCCAGCCAGAAAGGTGTGGTCACTAAAGACAGGTGGTTTCATAATAAAAATATAGTATAGTATAAGTGTAGGTCATGGTTTATAAGTCCGCTTCCACTTGCGTGCTCAGCCGACTTTACAACTTTCTTACAAAACATGTTGACATAGGAAGTATCTAACCGCTAGAGTGTAAAAATGGCGGACTTCAGACCACGCTTTACAAAACGCACAATATAGCCTATGTTGGTCGTAAAGGCAGATGGGCGCAAGGGCAGCTTTGTTAATAATAGAATATTGGTGTCGTTTGTAGAGTTATAGGTTAACCTTTTGACAACAAAATTAAGAGTAAAGCACGCAAGCACATCCAGTAAAGCACGCACGCACGCACGCACGCACGCACGCACGCACGCACGCACGCACGCACGCACGCACGCACGCACGCACGCACGCACGCACGCACGCACGCACGCACGCACGCACGCACGCACGCACGCACGCACGCACGCACGCACGCACGCACGCACGCACGCACGCACGCACGCACGCACGCACGCACGCACGCACGCACGCACGCACGCACGCACGCACGCACGCACGCACGCACGCACGCACGCACGCACGCACGCACGCACGCACGCACGCACGCACGCACGCACGCACGCACGCACGCACGCACGCACGCACGCACGCACGCACGCACGCACGCACGCACGCACGCACGCACGCACGCACGCACGCACGCACGCACGCACGCACGCACGCACGCACGCACGCACGCACGCACGCACGCAATAGAGTGATCACACTTATTTTTGCCCCCCACCCTTTTGCGCGTGTTAAGATTGATTTGAACCTATGAAACATGAATTCCCAGAATCTAAGTTCCGTGTTAACTCTACAGGTAAGCTTTTGAATATTTTGAAACTAATTTGACTGGGCCAGCGCCAACTCTCAGTCTAACTAGTTTAAAATACTCAACAGACTGTTTATTAAATTATAGGGCCTATTCATACAAAATACAAATCGTACAGTTTTGTGACAGAACTTTCAATTTTCCCATACAGTGCTAAGTGACGTCAGCTAACATGTGACGTATTTGTTTACGGCGCCATATACTTGAACGACAGATCGGATTCATCCATTTAGTTTAAAGTTTAGCTGCAGCTTTCCGTCTTTCAAGGCCACTCAATAACAATGATATAGTGGTGTAAAGCTATCACGCATGTCTCCAAAATTATTAGTAGGCCTACTTACTGTACCTACTTATTGGAATTCTATTGCATTAACTTGCGCCGAATTCATTCATTCAATAAAAATGCATACATTTGAATAATACGCGTACATTTTACTAGCTGACGTCCCCTCTTAAGTGCGTTGAAAAAAAAATAACGACGTTATGACGTTTTGCACATGTTTTACATACGTAGCTATGTCTGACGTCATAGTTGCTACATAAACAACGCATTGTTTTATAGAGCAATTTGGGCTTCGGAAGATAGCACGCCGTGGCGTCCTTATAACACCAAGGTGCCAATTCGGAAGTTTTATGGGGAAAATATTGCAACCATCGCTAGAGTTTGATCAAGCTGTTGTTGAGAACGCCTGTATCGCTTGAGATGGATGACCATCGCCAGGAAAGGAGTGAGTATTATTACGAAGACAGACACAGAAACGGCGCACAAGATACAGAACAAACATCAAATACATTTCCAAGCGTTAAAGCACTACTGTCTCGCTTCAACACACCAAACAGCAGCAACACATGCCAGCAACCGGAAAATAGATATTACGATAACACCGTGGATAAGCCACATGGCGATGATAGACAGCCATACAATACAAGAAGGGGTGGAAATTATGGAGAAAGAGTGATGCCAGATCAGCGTCGTCAGTTTGATCAACGTGAAGCAAGCACCGTTTATGATAGAAGAGATAGAAGTCCAAATTGGCAGCAACAAAGGTCAGAACGCATTACATCATATAGTGACGAAAGCATCTCTGTCTTTGGTCGTTTAGGAATCGGAGACAGGGATTCCAGTACTGATTCGCAGGGAACTGGTGTCAGTTTCAATAGTAAAGAGCGGTGCAAAGGGTATAATGATAGCGTTCCTGACAATCGTGGTCAGATTCAACCTCACACACCTGACATGGATAACACGCCTGGGCATCAGGAAACAGCAATTTTCCATAAATCTGGTTCAAAAGATGCACCTGATCAGCAATGCCGTTCTTATAGAGATGATGAACCTCGGTCTAGTAGGCATCTGAAAGACAACGATGCCATTTATGAGAACCGGCAGCGTATCAACTATGACCATGACCAAGGAAAGAGTGATAATTCTCGCAATGGAAATGACATGAAATACCAAGGCAGTGAACCATTTCTAAATTCATCAAACTATCACCAAAGCGCCAGAGAAAGTAACCGCCGCCCAGGTGATGACGCATGGGAGCGTGATCACCGTGAGTGTCGTAGTGATGAGAGACACAGTATTAGCCGCAATGAATATCAGAATGAAGCCGATGGGCAAAGGATTTTTTCGCAGAGCACACGAACCGCAAGGGCGGCGGCTTACAATGATATTCAACCGCCGACCAGAGTTTTTGACAACATTATTCGCCCTGAATCTGATTCACGCGGCTATAGTGCTTGCCAGTTGCGGGAAGGCAGCCCGTATGAGGCGAATTGGAATGATCGGTCTCATCGACAACCTGTCCAGAGCTATGGGATTGGTGACGACATGGATAATACTGCAGCTCATATACAGGGAAACGGTAGTTGTCATGGCGAATATGTTAATGAGAAAGACCATATGGTAAAATACTCAGTCTCTGACCATTTGAATGAAGGAAATTGCACTTTCGAGAAAAGAGATAAAAGGTGTAGTTCGACTGAAGATAGAATTCGCAAGAAAATGCCATCTCAAGATCACGACTACCAGCATAAACCATTAGATTTATCATCTGACTCACAGACCAAGCAACCGGTGCATGCCAATTCAGAAGTTGTCAGCCACGTATATTCTCGTACAAATGAGAACGTATCCACATCTGAGAAAATCCTACGTACACCAATTGGTGGCGAATTGGAGACTCAAACACCGAGAGCAAAACCAGAGTCGGGTGTTCTTTCGGACAAAACGAAGCAGTCAATTGAAGGGCTCCAGGAGTCACGCAATCTGGACTTCGAGCTTGGCGAACGTCAAACAAAACATAATGATGGGATACGAGAACCCCAGCAGCGACGAGCCATTAGACAGATTACTGCATCGGGTGACCAGGAACGAAACAATCACGCGGATACAGAACTAGATGAAGGTATAATAATAATAATAATAATAATAATAATAATAATAATAATAATAATAATAATAATAATAATTTATCTGAAAGCAGTAGGTTCTAGAACTTCTATTTAGAATTTTGATTGGTCATTTTTGGTGGCCATCTTGGATTTTCTGAAAATTATCTGGAAATCAAATGTATCTCCTCCTAATCTGATTGGCCAACTTTAATCAAGTTTCGATCGAAGGACCTATTCAGAATTTTGATTGGACCATTTTCCTGGCAACTATCTTGGATTGTGGGGAAATTTTCAGGATATATATTTCCAGAAAACTTTAAACGCTACATGGGTGGAACTATCCTATGGCTATCTGTAACCGGTAGGCATAGGTACATATCAAATTAGAATTTT
The DNA here is from genome assembly GCA_034401795.1 of Chaetoderma sp. LZ-2023a. Lineage (NCBI taxonomy): Eukaryota > Metazoa > Mollusca > Caudofoveata > Chaetodermatida > Chaetodermatidae > Chaetoderma > Chaetoderma sp. LZ-2023a. The sequence continues at coordinate 84,095,559 of CM067371.1, read as the reverse complement.
AATTTATCATTTTTGGTGGCCATCTTGGACTTTCTGCGAGCACCAAAGTTATTTCCGGGTGATCTCTTTGAAACTTTAGAACTTCCTAGGTTTATTGGACTAAGTCTCAGAAAGAAACCTAGTCTTGAAATTGACGTTGATCCGAAATGCAAGATGACTGCCAGCCACGTCTTCTGGGAGTGAGTATCTTTGGGAAAACATTTTGTAACATAATCATGTGGTGGGTTCTAACTAGGGCTGGGCACGTGTACACGTTCAGGTGACGTGTACACGGTTACAAAAATCGTACACGGGAAAAATATATACAATATACATATTTATGTGATATATTTTTTGACAAATTAATTCTCCGAATTTACTGCCACTCTCTTTCTGTCAATGCTGTTTAACGCACAAGCCTGACAAAACACGGCTCCTACTGTGGTCTAGAGAAATGCCAATTTGCAGACGAGGAGGAGACAGGTTTTGTTTTAAATGCTACCACTGCCAGTTATTGCGATGGTAAATTTTAAAAACAATCATCTTTTGGGCTGCTCACGGGGAATTTTATGGGAAAACTTAAACTTCCTTGAACAAATTTGAGAGTCAACGGGGTTAACTTATTATCCGCACGTAGCATCTTAAAATAATCAATTTCTTTTAGATTTACAGATTGTTAAAGCATGATAAACAGCATTACATGTACTATAGAACATCAATACTAGAATAGCCTATTATTATTATCCCAGGAATGGCCAAACTGACCAAACACGATTTCTGTATTGATCTTAAAGAATGTCAATTTATAGACCAAGAAAATATTATTTTTGAAATTTTACCACTGAAATGACTGGCTCGCTTATCAAACTATTCACTGCGGTGTAAAGTTTTCAAAAATAGTCTTTGTCTGCAAGTGGAAATTTTCTATGAAAGAAATAACACTTATTTCACCTTTAAGTGGTACCCATTAGAGAATTTAATTTTCGGATTTGTTTGGACTATTTTGAAAGTAATTTCACTGATCGCTATTGCGTCCATGGAAACAACATTCGCCAGTAAAATTACTTTCCAAATAATTATCAAATATAATGTTGAATATCTGGAAAGTAATTTGATTGATAACTGCAGTCAAATTGCATTCAAAATACAGCTGCAGGCAAAGGTTTCCAGTCAAATTTGTTTCAAAAATATTCTCAGCTTGTTCAACACTTGAATTAAGATTCTCGCATTTCTGGATTCAAATGTTTAAATGTTAACTCCTATGGCTGAGATAACACATGACTGAGTACGTGTGTATAGTTAGACTGAATGACAAGTGCTTCTAATCACAATGGGTGGACAGTAATTTAACCCATGTCATACAGAATTATTAGCATCTATTAGGGTATATTAGGGGAATGTCGGCCAAAATTGGAAATTTTCTAGTATTTACCTCATATGTGCATTAATATCTGATGTGCAGTAATGGTGCACACATCGTTGGATTGGTCTGCTTGTCAGAAATGCGAAACAACGGCTATTGTTGGTCAATTCTGGATAATGTCGGTCAGATAAACTGTTCTGGACGTTCCACCGAAATCAGGGCAATGTCAGTCACTTTGGTGTAATGTCGGTCAGCCATTTGGCTAATGTCGGTCACCAATTTGGGTAATGTCGGCCAGGCTCAATGTACTGGAATTTAGCTCCTTTTAAGGATTATGAATGTTAATAACAATACGAGTACTAAGTATAATGAAGACTATATAATTGAACATCAGAAATAGCAAATCACTCAAAATTCAAACGATATTGGCAGTTTACCTGAATACAAACAATGCAAATCAAACGATATGAGTATGTTAGTAGACCACTAGGCCCAGGTATTGTCAAACTCAACTTTACTTAGATTATTGACATGCAGGGCATTTATATCCCTTTAAACTTAAATGTAATATGCTGCCAATAAGAGCATGTGGTACAGCATATCCACTCCTCATCTGTTATCTGGTCATAATAATATTCTTGGCATATAGAACAATGGTTCTCGTCCGTACCGAACTGCAACACTTTTTTTACTTTACGGTCCGGTCCACCTTTGATTTTTTTCTCATCTTGCTTTTCGTGGTTTTCTTCACAGCCGACTGTTTTGGTGCCTTCTTGTCTGCTATGAATTTCATGTGGGGCGAACGTGTTAGATTTTGTGTCGGACTCTTTTTAGGTTTTTTCCTAGAAACAACAGTTTTCTTACGCGGATTTTCAGATTGTTTGATGAATTCGGTGAATGTTACAGTTCGAGGATCTGTTGAACATGAAGGGCCGGGAACCACGTCATCAGTCACATGTTGGCTGATGGGTTCCTCAGGTAACTCGGTGAAGGTTACAGCCCGGAAATCAGTTGAGCCTGAAGGGTCGGGAATCGTGTCACATGTCTCATGCTGGTTATTGGGTTCCACTTGCTCAGGTAATTCAGAGAAGGTTACAGCCCGGGATCACTTGAGCCTGAAGGGTCGGGAATCAGGTCACGTGTCTCATGCTGGTTATTGGGTTCCACTTGCTCAGGTCGAGTATGAGCAGTTTCTTTTCAGCTAACGCACTTTTACGCCGTAAATATCTTACAAAATTACTGCCCCATTCTGTAATGAGTGAATCCTTTATCCAGCCAGATTCAGACACACGGATAAGGTCTCAGGGTATAGCTTATTCTTGCAAATCCTGAGGCTGGTGTTTCCCCTTGAATATGGTAAGGTGTGGAGCAGTTTCCCCACCAGCACTGATGGCACTGAGTAGGGTTGTTGTTTCTCCTCTCTCACGTCCGGTCA